>JAANSP010003420.1:0-11334 GCA_036850745.1 Homidia socia
ACCATCAGATCACTCAAAGAGCAGCCAGCATAGGTGTGTGGTGCATTATTTATGTATTGTTCCCTAAAACATACCGTTCATTCGTCCTCTTACCACTACTCCTACTCAATTATCAAAAAAACTTTCATTCAGTTTCAGCAGCGTGTGGGCTTTCATTCACAAGGACATTTAAAGGCAAGCGTACAGAATATGCCTAAAGAATATATGTATGTATTATCCATCTACCCGGTGAAAGCGGTTGAATGTTAAACTTTATTACCTTTTTTTAAATATGACTTCGCATCTCGTGTGCAGTACATTGTATCATGTACGCTTTTGCATATAATCTAATACAATCATTTATTTCTATTTTCATATTCACTCCCTTCGAAGTTCAAACCTGTTCTCTGGAATAATAGAAAAAAGTTGAAAAACATTAGATAGGAGTAAATTCTTTTAAGTCTGCTGTCCGCTGCCCAAGATGCAATACAAAATGTACCCATATCGTCCAAATACCATGTGCAAAACTTTTTTCTCTTTTACTTTCACTGCATGCAATACCAATCAGCCGCTACTGCTTTCACTTCTCACTTTCCGAGTAGCATCATCATCACACCAAAAAGCCTCAATACTCTACTTCATATATTCCTCCACATCTACACATGCTTAGTATATAAAGCTTTCACTAGTTTATACACATATTACAGTATTAGGTCATTTTTTGTCGAGCAATACGTGCCAATGAGAAAATACAACTTGCTCCTGCCTACACACACAACACTGCTGTCAATTGAAGAAGACCTGTAGCTGTGAGTATTTGTGTCAATGAAGTAACAACCTTGGCTACAACGTAGTAAAGTAATACATACCTATACCTAGAGTCGTGTATCCAAACCAAGAGCTTATAATAATAATAATATAACTTTACTCAAAAAAGTATAAACTTTGTTACAGCCGTCCATTTTATTGCCAATACTTAAGAATATACTCTGTTTGCCACTATTTTATTATGATCTATCAGTCAATACTAGAGCGTACAATGCTGGAGAACAAGCAAGTATCCTTTTCAGTTCATGCGCCTACATGTATGTTATGATGGTTATGAGAGAAGAGCAAATAATGGTTCTGATCTTCTTTTCGATATAAAAACAAAAAAAGTCGAAGGGATTTGGGTTAGTAGGGAAAGGAACACTTTGGAATCCACATTGGGATTATTTTATGGATATTTACTCAACACACATTTTTATATCATATATAAAATCATTCTTTTTTGTAGCTTCATAAAAACATAATATAGTTTTTTTTAGCTTAGCTCGTTGTATGAAGAATGTATATTATATCAAAAAAGGAAGCCGAATAATCATCCAACCAAGAAGAACTTTTACCATAGCTATACATCATCATCTTTTCCCTCGTATGCACCCATTTTTGGTCTATTATCCCTCGAAACTGCAGTGACACACAACAATAAATAAATAGCTTTCTCTCTCCACTTGTGTTTTTCTTTCTTTTTTCTTTTGTGATGATGATCCTTGAAGAACACACATATATTTTAAAGTGTTATAAGTTGCTTTTTCAAACAGGAAATCCTTTTTATTTATTTCAAGTCATGAATATATTTTCTTCTCAGGTTTAAGGACGCATCATAATATATCCGTCTGGTGTGCAGAAACGTGTAAAAAATAATCTTGTATATGTGTTATAGGTATGTGCATGCTTGAAATAACATCCAACATGTATTACTATGTGTGGTCATGCTCCAAAAGCGTGGAGACAAAAACAACAAAGTAAAATGCACTTTACATTTACTCGAACACAACAATTTTATTGTGAAAGAAATGGCTTATTATTACTTACATGCTCAGTAAATGACGTTGTGATGTGGTTGCTGCTGATGCTGCTGCTGCTTCATGCACAGATTTTTAACGTTAAACCAAAAACTTCAAGTGGTTATACACCACTCTCTTTATTGTTATTTTTTGTTCCGAATAACTGCAACTTGAAAAATAATACTAAAAAGCCATGCTCAGCATTTTTTGTTATTTATGAATACACATATAATAAACGGGCATTTGCAATGGTAAAATAAAAGGGATAAGAGAGAGCAAAAAAGGAGAGAAGTGAGTGATAAACTATGAATGTAAATGGAATACAATACAGGGAGAACCACAGTGAACTTCACTTGTTCTATCTATTATCTTTTTCTCTTCTTCTCCTACTACACCCGTCCTAATAAATATGCATAATGTGATGTGATGGGCCATGATGATAGAAAACTCAAGGCTCACTGCCTTCGCTTATATGCCTTTCGCCGTGTTGATGATATGCTGGTGCATATAGACTTGCTAAAACTATGATCGCACACGCTTCATATTGTGGAGATCCTTCCCATAATCCACAGCGTTTTACTCGCACATTTTTTTCTCTCCATTTTTTTTCTTGTCAGGAGTTTTAGCAGCAGCAGCAGCAGCCGTTTCATTCACTCCCCCATTTTTTTATCCGTACTCAGACAAAAATATGCAGGCTTCCTCACACATTTCCTCACAGTCACTCACTTTCTTCGGCATACAAAAGGCTCCAAGGTACTTGTTTCATTTCCCTTTCATTTTCACAGGATAATTCCCTGACTTTCTCTTTTGAATAAAAGGCATGTGAACCTGTACACATACAGAAAAACAAAAAAATGTGTGGAAAAAAATAATGGCAGTCTGTCTGTCTATGCACAACAGCGTTGTATGCTGCACAGACAAAAGAGAATGAATTATATAGACAGATAGACACACCACCACACCTTATGCACGCTTTTCCTCAGCCACATCCGTGACCTTCAGATGAAAGCAACCATGTTTCAAGGAAATAGGCTGACTGATACATGTCGAAGAAGAAGAAAAAATGAAAGTTGCAAGAAGCCAAGGGAAATAATGCCTACATATGTATTTGAATATCGATATATTTTATATACCGCATATTATACTGACACGAAAAAATCCAAGAGAATATTCTAAAATACTTACACTTCTCTCCTGTAAAAAATCTACCGTTAATGTTTATGACTCAAGATTTATACTCTGTTTTGTTGCTCATGAACAAGGGAGCCTAAACCTAATCCGATGCAAAGTATGAACAAGCAAGCTGTACAGTTTTAATTTAGAATAATGTAATAAGTTGAACACACAAAAGAACATTATTGTAAAGTTCTCTGTTTTTTCTTCTTCCTTGTAAGCTTTAATACACAAGAAAAAAATATGCTGCGTGTTATATGTAGATATAAAAGTTGTAGTTGTATGCTCGTCCTACCCTAAGAAAGACATAAAACGGATTTTCAATCAAATAGAACATGAAACATATCATAAGAGACCATGCGGTTGCTGTAAATCCGATTACGTCTCTAACTTCCTACCCTAAGAAAGACATAAAACGGATTTTCAATCAAATAGAACATGAAACATATCATAAGAGACCATGCGGTTGCTGTAAATCCGATTACGTCTCTAGGCTTTTGCTAGAGAGAGAGCAGAACACAAGAGTGGTAGAAAATTGGAAGAAAAATGATTTTCTGTTACATTTGATACATTTCGTCTACACGTTTGGGGGAAAATTTCTGTTCATTCATAAGTTGTTTTAGCTGCATATTATGCAGTATGCTTCTTGTTGTACAACTTATTCAACTGCTTGCAGCAATAATATATGGTGCTACAAAAAGTTATATGTTTAAATATATACTTAGGCAAAGAAAAAAGAAAGTTACGTAAAAAGGCCCCAATACGCAGCAAGTAGACGTAATATTTCCAGAATTGGCAGACTGCTTCTAAGTTTTTCTACTCGCGTGTGTGTCATTATTACTGCCATATTATGTAAAACATGCTTAATGAAAAATTCACAAAGTTGGATGGAAGCTGAAAATCAGTGCATTGTTATTAGTAAAGTTTTGGGCAAAGAGCAACATGAAGGGGAAAACCAGAAAGCAGGAGAATAAAGCAAGAAAATTAAGTTTAAATATAGCTGCTATATTTCTGTACGAAAATTGAAGTGAAGCTGCTACTTTGTTAGATTTCTCATATATTCCTCAATACCTTTACTATATAAAGTGTGTACATATAGCGGGGAAAATGAGTCGGTGATGATAACGATAATAATGATGAGAAGAGGAAAGGGAGATTGCTAATTAGCCGTGTATTTTCATAACAATAATGATCACACAGCGTTAATTCAAACACATAAAAGGATGTTGTAAAAGTCATAATTGCCTCGTCGGCGAACGTTACAAAAAAGAAGGATGAAAATGAGGGTGCAGTTAGCAAAGAAAAAAAACGTTTTACACGTTTTGGGTGTTCTTTTTTCAAGGATAAATGTTACACAGCAAAAATCGTAGATAAGCATAAGGTGTGACTCTCTCCCTCTCTCTGAGCATAAAATGTTATTATTGCCAGGTTGAAAAGTCAGAGATGCTCGTGGGCATACCACATTATGTATACAATTCCCAAGTGCGCGTTTGTTGGAAAATAATGTATAATTCCTGCACTGTGACATGCACTCAAAGTTTCTCACGGTTAATGTTGCTGCCGTTGTTGCTGCGTTTGCGGCAAGTTGAACGAGTTGCTAAAACTGAGTTGAGTTGCTTGCTCACTGTGAGTGCACAAACTTTCTTTTCGGTTTTTTGAAAATGGACATCTTTTTCCGCTTCTTTTGACGAAAGTTTTATTATTTTAGAAAAGTAGCTTGCTTATCTATAATATGTTTCATGCCATAATAATAAATGTGCTTTTTGTTCCAAAAAGTTTGACGATGATGATGAGTACTTCTGTCAATTTGTAATGGTAGGGTGATGTCTGCCTGCCATGATGAAATTTCCTTTTACTCGTTTTTGGCTTTTCTCTTTTTTTCTAAGAGAAAAAGTTTTTGACTATGTTCCTTGGTATAGTTTCTTAAGTCCTGTTATTGCATTTTCAAGTTGCAGCAGCAAATTAAGCAACATTTTTTGTAAATAAATATGTCTCTTGTACGTAATCACCATCGAATTCATTTTGTCTGTTGGATAACTGGAAATGCAATGAGTAAGTAGAAATGCTAATGTCAGTTAAATGTATTTTTTCTTTATAAAAAATTGAAATGAAACGAAGCAAATTGCTCTTTTTACTTTAACTGGATACCATATATATGTACTCTCTTAAGAGTTCAGTGCGCTGATAACTTCATTTAAAATAATTTCGTGGACATATTGAAGGAAAGCGGAGAAATACACAGGGAAAGTTTTCAAGTTAACGCTTCCCCATACAAATTGTAGACATTAAAAGAATGTTCCATAAAGGGTCGACACAGTCATCGAAAAAGTTATGTTTGACCTGGTCGTTAACAAGTTTGAGAGCACATCCTCCGGGTGAGCTGAAATGGCACGTTTGGCAAATTTTTATGGATGCGTTCTTAGAAAAGGTATTAGTTTCTAGTTTCTGCTAATATCTCGTAATACTACTACTATCTACTTGTTTCTGTGTCTACTCATGTGTGTAGTGTAGTTGACGGAAGGGTGGAATCGGACTTTTTCATTTAATTCAAAGTCGGAGTTCGAGAGTTGCAGTTTGCTTGCTGCTGCTGCTGTTTTTTCTGGAGTGCTCATACCCACACAGTATCTCTCTATATTGCCTAGAAAATGTTTAAATTCATGGTAAATATAACGTCATTATCTAAGATGAAATGACAAACTTTTGCAATTACTTTTTTCTTCTTCTCTGAGAAGGAGAGTAAAAAACAAGTAGGAGGAAAACTGCGAGAAAAAAGTTATTTTCAGGGTGGAGAAGAAGTGAGCCAAAAGGAAATAAATACATGAATGGAGTGATGGGGAGATGGATGTAGATGCTTTTATGAATTGTGAGATAAAAGTGTGTGATATATTCTTTATTTTCCGATACCTTTTTTTTCTTACCGTACTAGAACAGGGAAAAACACACAAAGTAATACAAACTTGAAAAATTTCTACCAATTTTTATGCCATGTCATATCCACTTCTATCCATTTAGACAAAATACTACTTTGAATGAACAAAAATGTGAACACACCGACTGGCTGTGAAGCGGACCGAGTGAGAATACAACTTTCAACAACATCTTGTTAGACCCGTAATCTGCGACGTTATTAAGGAGAAATGGCAAAGTAAACATGTATAAATACACATACAACTTTTTTTTACAAGTATACATATAGGGAGAGAATCGGAGCATCTTGAAAGAGAAGAAGACGAAATACAAGAGGAGATGAGGGAACGACACATCACACAAATGTGAAAAGCGAGTAGTGCAAACAAAATCGCTGAAGTTTGCAAAACAATTCTCTTTTGAGAGAGGGAGAGGAAAAAAATTACTTGAAATAGATTCTTTCACTTCCTATATTTGTCAAAAGTGAGCTTCCATTCAATTTCATCATCATGCTCTCTTTCTTCCTGCTCTCCAGATTCTTCATCTTACTCCTTTCTTCCATGGCAGTCTCATGGAATTGATGAAGGAAGAATAAAACAGAAAAACTCACAGTATTCTTCTTTAAACCAACAAGGAATACCAAAGTAAATTCGATTCTTCTATATCCACAGTTTTTTTCTGTTCCTTTCAATATACCTACATAAAACACAAGAATAATAATACCGCGACCTACCTAGCCATCTTCCACTTTCTCTCTCTCTCTCCCTCTTTCTATCTGCCTATAGCTACTACTATCACTTCCCCGAAAAAGCTGCCACTTTTTGTTAGCCAAACGACCGGGGAATGTGACGAACTTCAAGTGGTGTGGTGGTGTAGTAGTGGTACACCGTGTACAACCACGCCGAACATACTTAAACTCAAGAGATAAGAGGAGATGGACGGACGGGAAGCGAAAAGGGAGATGAGCAAGACGAGAGTGAGAAGATGAAATGGGATCACTTGAGTTTTCTCCTTTGCTCAATAGTGGAATGGGATGATACACGTATAAACATCATGTCAAAACTGCTCATCTTGAATGGCTTGCGCAAAAAATGTATATGAGCTGCATATTATGTTATGTAGTCGTTGAAAATGTTATGAGAGTGGAAGGAAGGGTCATTCGGTCAAGTCATATTAAATTGTGATCTTGTAAGCGACGTGCACATTGATATTTCCTCGTGCAAACTTTTTCAGCAAGGTGCAGGCAGATTAAGAGAAATGGAACTGGTACAAGGTATCTTTATTTTTATATNCTTTTTCAGCAAGGTGCAGGCAGATTAAGAGAAATGGAACTGGTACAAGGTATCTTTATTCTTATATATGTGAAGCGACCAAGGCTGCCTTTGTGCCACCAAACGAAACCGTGAGAATAAAAGTACTAATCCCCGGGGCGAATTGTCTTCCTCATTTCACTTAATCTTTATTAGTTTTCACACAAGTAGCACAATATTATTTTTTTGATGTGCAACTGCTCCTACTTAGACTTGTGCGTGCATCCAAACATTACAGCCATGGGATTCCCTTTTCCTTGTAGGATTTTTCCAACTTGCCAGGGAGGAGATTATTATCAGTAGTGGCACTTGGACAAGACCATGTCCATAAAAATACGAACGGGCTTGTCGGCAACAATACTTGAGAGTGGAGAAAACACGACAATTATTTTTTTATTTTGCTGGAAAGATACAACTTGGAAATGGTACATTAAGGAAGGGCTAAAACAACATTAACTTTTATGTTGTATAAATGTAAGCCCAGCAAATAAAAAAAATGAAACCTGTGTGCTAGGTAGTAGCTACATCACTCTGAAAACGAATTGCCATATTTTTGTCTTGGTTAAAGCCATGCTGGAAAGTTCTGCAAACTGTTATACGAAAACTTTATTTGATCAAAAATTGAAATGCCTACGTAGGTATGCTCATGCTTATACTTACTTTTATCAATATAATGGCTTATCATTCATGTGTGATTTAAATATACGATTATTTGTATACTTTCTTGAAATTGCATTTATTTCAGGTCATTCCACTCATAAAAATTCTTGAGTTTCTTATGTATTTGCAGTATTGAACCCTTATGTGCAATTTGAACATTCATTGTTTGATTCATCAATTGTATTCTGTAGTAGTGGTATAGGTACCTTATTCGCAGTTTGGTGCAGGGCGAAATTCGCAAACAATAAAGAGAAAGCTCACCACGCCCGTTTCGAATGTACTTACAACTTAAATACAACAATAATTGCATTCTGTATTTACAGTAGACAAAGTAGAAATGATGAAGAGCAAATAATGCTACGTTGACTAATACAAACGATCATCATCCGCCTTCATAAAAGAGTCTTCTCCATACTCAACTAAATAACAGTTACTTTTTTGGTAAATAAATGCAAACAGATGGTCTCATGACACGCAACCGTGAAAGGAACTCGGCGTTTAATCCTGTTGTTGTACAGTTGCTTGACTGCCGATACAGTGCAATTCCGGATAGATATCCTGGAAAATGCGTTGGTGGTAGTATAGTGGTGGAATTAGAAGATGTTTTATCTGCAATATCAATGAGGAAATGACAATGACATGCTGTAAAATGCAACGTTACGTACTAACGGACAAAGTACTAGTTAACGTTTCCATGTGGGATTAGTACTCGTTAGTCAGGCCAGCCAGCAGAATGACTATAGAAAAAAATACGCCCTAGCTATACTTCCTTGCTTATTTCTATATGGTACATATATTGCAGAGATTATGGATAAAATATAAGTTTATGAAAGCAGGGTTTTATTAATGGATCCGAAATTTGCTAGGGATTCCGTAGATTAGTAGATTGATGAAAGGCATTCATTTAACTTTTTTTTTGTATTAAAGTGTTACTACAAAAGGCTATGGGAAAGAACATAAATTGTTCATGAGCAAGAATTTAAATTAAAAACAATGCACGTACATTGTATCTCTCTTGTCGCCAAGTTTTACTGCAAGAGCACATGGTATATGGTGTAATCCCAATTATGAATGGGGAAAGTGCTGTAGGGTGCGCTTGCTGCAGGAAATGAATGAATAGTTATATAGGAGTATGGTATAACTTTCCGTTGTAATAGATACGGAGCAGTTATCTGTCCTTTATACCGTAGCGTCGATTTTATTTTATGATCAATAACGTGATAATAACTTTCCGTTGTAAACGATACGGAACAGTTATCTGTCCTTTATACCGTAGCGTCGATTTTATTTTATGATCAATAACGTGATGTACGCATCAAAAAACGAATTATATTGCCAGTAACATGTACATATATATACATCTCTTCACAATAGCTGACAGTGACAATGAGACGGTTGTTATGTTCAATCCTAAAGCAATATAGCAAAATATTGCGATGCCGCAGAACAAAATATATTTAAAAATGTATCAGATTTGCCCTTTTAGATTAGATCAGATCCACACATCCCATTCTACAGTCAATCAAAAAAACGAATTATATTGCCAGTAACATGTACATATACCTCTCTTCACATAGCTGACAGTGACAATGAGACGGTTGTTATGTTCAATCCTAAAGAAACATAGCAAAATGTTGCAATGACGCAGAACAAAATATATTTAAAAATGTATCAGATTTGCCCTTTTAGATTAGATCAGATCTACACATCCCATTCTACAGTCATATATTGTAACAAAATTATTCAACAGGACAGCAGTGATGGTAGCAGAAAATGAAAGAGACTGCTCGTGTTCATGCTCCAAGACCGTTATATAAATGAATACTGCAAACTACATTTTTATTTTTTAGCAGAAACAAAAGCTTCTGATACTGTCTACTTTTTGTATACCATTATGCTGGACTGTCTCCGTCGTCAGTTCATTCTACGTTTCGCTGTCCATTTTCATGATAAAACATGACAATGATTGCATTGTCATAATTTGCCATATATAAAAATGTAAAAAAGACTATATGAACTTAATCTTTTATATATTAGTATCTAGTCAGTGGTCGATGCCAAACAGTCACGCTTCCTTTTACTATCTACCATTATCTTGCAAAAACTTGAAAGAATGGTGGGGTTTTGAAATGTGAAAAGTTGAATCATTGAACTGAAACTCTTTGCGTCCTTGAATACACTGTCATATCGCAAAACAGTTCACAGTACATTTTGTTCGAGAAAAGTTAACGCTGACCAATTTGACATTCCCCACAAATGAAAATGGATCACATGTCCTTTCCTGGAAATAAATTTGGTTTCTTTTATTCTTACCGATTCATATAGCAATTCTTCTTAATTTTTACGAGAACAAAATAATTAATGATACAAAATGAGCTGAGAATCGTGAGAAAGAAAGAAACTAAGAAACTACTCAATCTCACAATCAGTGAGTGCTTGGAAAATCAAAAAAGAATCTTAAAAGACCTTTTATCTCTGTGTTCTCCTGGAAGGCACAGCAGTGAAAATATGAGAGGACAATGAATTCAATTAAGCTTTTATATCAGTAATTTGCCCTCTTCCTAGTATATAGTTTGCTTCTTTAATGCAAACACGGAACCTTGGGTAATAACATTGTGCTCTCGTTTCCTGTAATATTCATAAAAACATTAGTTCATTCATAACACTATGTCTTCAATTGCCATATTTGTGCAGATTCAAACTGACAGCGCTTCCACATTTCAAGTCGAATCAGGTTATTTGAGATGATAGCAAGGAAAAGTTCAAATAGGAAAGGTATATCTGTGTTTCAAGTTTGGAAAAGGACTCTTCTGGGTACTACTGTGCGGTTAGTAGTTGGAGGAGAGGGAAAATGTAACAAAAAAACAAATGGGCGAAATTATTTACGGAATTTTTTATATTCTGTGTCTAGATCATGATATTTTCAAAATAGATGTACATGTGGAATAAAATGTTTAAAAATTATTGTATTAAGCAAGCGATTTAATTTAATTTCAGCGCCCCTATAGTTAATTCATAAGGAGAGAGCAAAGTAAGTTATTTCAGGTAAATCGACACAAAAAATTGCGCTGAATTGCGTTAAATATTAAACAAAGTATGAGTATTTTTAGAATGTAGTTGAGGTCCCTGTAAAGACTGAAGCTGCATCTTGGAAAACATTTTAGTTTTTTTAAACCGCTCCGTTGAGGAACAAAAGATGATTTAGATATGAAAACTAAATTAATAGAGAAATTTACTACTGTATTCAAGAAAATTTGGAACAACTTGATTATATCCTTCTCTTTTTAACCTAAAAAAACGGTTGAAAATTGTAAGCTGCTATGCACATTTCACATTTCCTTTCTTCACCTCCCCGTGCATGCCCATATTTCTATTTTATAAGCTTCAATGTTCACCGTGTACGTGAATATTTATGCATACATATGTTTCAAATGAGGATGTTTACAAAACGTCCATTTGCCCAAAGGAGACAGGTG
>JAANSP010003421.1:0-11334 GCA_036850745.1 Homidia socia
CAAACAAGAAGGAAAGGTAAGTGCCAAAAATGTTAGGCAATAATACACGGCAAATGTAATAGAGGTGAAGCCTTAAAGGGGAGTTGGTTTTTTTATTCTGGGAGTTTACGTGTAATTTTGCAATAATAATGGCACACAATAGATGAAAAGTGGTTTTGCACTTGAACCAAAATAGGAAGAAGAAACAGTAACGAAAGGAATCCATCATTATTGAATTGTATGGTGCAGTATAAGAAGATATATTATTATAATACTTGATAGTATTTCCACCCATCATATAATCAATTATTAGGTAGTAGTGTAATACATTATACCTATACGTTTTCTATAATAGGTAGCAAAAGTATAACAAAAAAGTGTTGGTATACAGGTGCTCGCAATAATATACAGAACCTCAAATCGAGTAGGCTATTGTACAATGCCATAAGAAACTGTGGATGAGAGATGATGAAGATGATGAAGGGCAGGATCAAGTTTTTTGAAAGGGAAAACTGTTTCAAATTATAATGATCGCGGTATTTTTATCGCATTCCGTATACGGATAGTTTCGCAAATACTTGTGCTGTGTGATGCTCTATTCTCTTCGTCTACTACGCTGCTATCTTTCTTGTCGCCCGCATGCAATTTATCTTGGTGGGATTAAAAATGCGAAAATTCTATTGTCTAGTTAACTTTTCCCGACAATCATCTCGCCGAGTCGAAATATCTGTTGTTGTATCCCACATTTATAGCGGTATTGTATGTGTAAATATAAAGATCGTGGTAATCATAAAAATGAAAAAGGAGCAACTATTTTTGTTGTAAGCCGAAAAAGAATGTTGCACTGCGAAACTTTGGAATGAAATCATTTCTCTTGTTGAGACATTTTTTTACCGCGAGACTTTCCACAACAAGTCACGTACCACACTGATAGAATGTTTAGATAAAAGAGAGAATCGGGGGAATACGTAGTTTGATTTTTTGAATATCTTTTAATCAATCTCCTTCTTTTGCGTTTAGTATGTAAACTAAGGGATTAATTCAAAACATTTTTTATTACTTGGCGGTGGTAAAAAATACTTGCTGAATATATTAAAGTGATGAACACAAACCAAAAGTTTTCTCTATCCATCACATGTCAGAGTTCTAAACAATTATTACAAACATCCTACGAAAGAATTGTAGTAATAATCATGGGTAATAATTTTTGACAAAACAGCTATTTTCAGCAACTTCCGGTTAAACCGTTACTATTTTCTTTTGTGTAATGTGGTTTAGAGCACACACTCATTAATACAATCATCATGTCTACTTCTACCGTGATACTACAGCCCACCCACTTTCTTATCAGATCAGTTGAATCTTTCACTATCACCGTGATTATGGCATGCATTCCTGCGTAAAAATACCCAATTTTAGGTATAACAATTCCTACACTTCCTATGTATTTACATGTAAAATATATATAAATATATCATTCATAAAATCCCCGTCCCGTCATCATATTTAGGCTGTTCAAACACATACAATGATTTTTTTAAGTCCCGTACAATTTGCTACACACCACACATTGTGCATATCATGTACAGTTTGTAATTAAGTAACTGAAACAACGTTTTATGTGAATTTTAACACACATATGTAAAATGATTTTTTTAAAGTCCCGTACAATTTGCTACACACCACACATTGTGCATATCATGTACAGTTTGTAATTAAGTAACTGAAACAACGTTTTATGTGAATTTTAACACACATATAGTTTTTGCTTCCCACTTCACAACATAATATTTTCTTTGCTCTAATGCTCGGATAGCTTTTTTGAAACCTGCTCAGATAGCTTTTTTCAAATAAGCTTTTCTTCACCATTTGAATTTTTCTTTGCCACTAAAGAATATTTGGGAGCAAAAAAATAAAAATAAAATTCGTAGGGATAAACAACTTATCTTTGCTCTAATGCTCGGATAGCTTTTTTGAAACCTGCTCGGATAGCTTTTTTCAAATAAGCTTTTCTTCACCATTTGAATTTTTCTTTGCCACTAAAGAATATTTGGGAGCAAAAAAATAAAAATAAAATTCGTAGGGATAAACAACTTTTCCCTGATATAATAATGATCATTGTAAATTCCCTAAAAAATTATAACGCTGAGTTCAAGAGATGTACTCACAAAAAATGTTTTATTGGCGTTTGCAAAAATGCATTTCTTTCGTCGTAAAAAGGAAAGGGGTGATGAGCGATAGCGATATATATGTGACCATGAGATGACGGTGGTGGTTATAGCCATGCATCCAATCCAACAACCCACCTACCTGTTTTTTAGCAACTGATGATAGTCATAGTATAGCAGAAGTAATGGGCATCATCATCGGCAAGCGAAAACTGACACCACATAAAATACAGTGCAGTCTTGCATTCACAGCAGTAGTCAGTCAGTGAGGCTAACCAAACTGTACCGTTTACATCCGTTTGTGGTTTCACATATATGCGGTTAAACCGCGTTTTAAAAGAGATGTTAGTATTTACTTTTTTTGTGGTATTACTATATAAAAAAGTGGCAAGTGCGAACATTTTCTCAATGAATGGAAAATTAATGAAAAATACTCAATCGATAATATTTACTTTGTGTAAATAAACATCAATAATTTGAAAGGTAGTAATAATAATGTGTGCAACACAATGTCATCATGAAATGCAACACTTTTTAAAATCTAGACGTGTCTCAATATTTTCACTGTACATATACAATTCAACCTATTAAGGCAATAGGCAATATTTTCACTGTACATATACAATTCAATCTAAGGCAATAGGCAATATACATTAGTTAATGCTGCATAAAAGAGATCTGTTATTATCCTACAAGATAACATTCTGTTTATGTCAATCTCAATGGAATGAGAAGGTAATGGTCAAGGTATGATCCTTTACGATACGGTATTTGTTTGCGTGTAGTCTTGTATTCTCTGCAGATATCTGTAGACCTACTTACTTTTATTGACCAAACGGTTTTGTTTGACTTGAAATGACGTAACACAGAGAGGATCTGCACATTAGATTGTCATATTATGCAAA
Source organism: Homidia socia (assembly GCA_036850745.1). NCBI lineage: Eukaryota > Metazoa > Arthropoda > Collembola > Entomobryomorpha > Entomobryidae > Homidia > Homidia socia. The sequence goes on from JAANSP010003421.1 coordinate 3,053, forward strand.
TTTTTAACATCAACTAGCTTGAAAATGATCACGTTTTAAAGGTTCACATAGACAACTTGTCATTTAATTTTTACGAATTGTGTTGCTGAGATAGTAAAAAACGTTAAAAGAGGATGGGGATAACATAATGACTTTATGGAGTGCAGATTAGGGACGTACCGACTGTAGTTTATTTGATCGAGCCAAGTAGAGTTGGTGTCTACTTGTAAAGCTATAAATATCAGAGCAGCAGCGTCCATGAAAGAATGCAAAGTTGGAAATGACTGCAGCGAAATAGTATCAATGCAACATAGGTGTAGTATGTATCGTAATACAGAAGATTATTGAACCCTGTATCCTTACTTTTAACTGGCCTACCACAACAGTAGCAAACCATTTACAATTTACATTTTGTGGAGAACTATAAATTTTGCAGCATGGGTAATATTTTTTTTGAGCTGTTTACAACGCAAAGTAAAGCAGTTACATAGTGTCCAAGTCCAACTGATAAACATATATATAATTCCTGGCAGACAGGATTACAATGAGCAAGTGAAATGGCAAAATATTTTTCCCAATCTTTGGGATTGTTCGACTTTCCTTTATACTGATTTTACTGAGCTAAAATACGTCTGTAAAGTTATCTTGCAAACAATTCATAAACTTATTGCTTTTTTGAAAAGAGGGCAATAATATTTTAAGGGGTTGATATTTTTTAGTTTTGGCTGTAAAGTATAAATGAGCACACACGTGTCGTTATTATATCGAAGCTTATGTTATAAAGCTATTTTTATTTTTATTGCATGTGTAACTCACTGCAACCCTCAGCCCTGAAAACCTTGAAATATGCGATGGTGGTGCATAGTTTTTAATGACAATTCAATGAGTTCATTTCATGAAACCTTTAAAATTATTATTATTTGCAAAAACATTAATTTTACTCCATCTCTGCTATCTATATTGCAAGCTAATAACAATAACCCAACCTGTTGCATAATACTTTTGTTATTTTAATGTTACACTGCACAATTACTATATATATTGGCTGTCCTATTCCAAATCCAACAAACACTTCTAAAAAAGTGCCGCTTTCAGATAATCAGCGATGACGAGATGTCTGAATTGGTTGCTGTAATCTTTCGTCGCTCTTTTACTATTTCACTTTGGGAGGATTGCTTGGGGATTTTGTATTCTTCTCGGTAGACTGAAGCAAAGAGATGGAGAGTGAGATAAATTCATTATTGGAGCTCATCGTTATTACTTATTATCATTGTCTGCAGTATTATTATTTTACTGCATCCATCCTTTCAATCATACCTTTTGTTAATACCAGTATAGGTATACATCATCATCATCATAGTGAATAGTTAAGTAGTCAGATATAATATACATGCAGTCAACTTTGTATGCATATTATAATTATGTTTTTTTTTCGGAAGGGGTTAAGAATTAAAATGCCTTTTTGCAAAGTACGCGCACTTTATCAGCCGAAAACATTGGAGCATTAACAAAAAGTTGAGCATCGGCATTTGTTTTAATTAAATGTGAATGTCTACATGCCTGTAAACCTTCTTTTAGAAAATAAATAAATATGATGGAAAATGCACCCACAGGCGTGGCAAGATTTTGTATTTGTAGAAGAGTAGTAGTAGTAGTAATAATAATAATGATAATGCAACATTAAAAAGATACACGTGACGTGATGCAATTCAAAGACAACACTATGCCTGAATGTTATAAGTATGCTTCACTGTTGGTATATGTGCATCATGATCTGTTCCGATATTTAATGCAGTTTTTTACAATCCTCTTTGATGCTGTCGTTGTTGCATGCATGCTAACCTGTATTTATATTATTTATAAACACACATTTCTAGAACTGAAGAAAAGAATGCCTAATAATTGTAATATCTAGGTTATCAACGTGTACATGAACATCATCATCATTTTATACGCAAGTACTCGTCATAATACTACACAAAATTCATTAAGAGTTATTTTTCACTTTTACCGTTTTCTACAAGTGTTATATAGTGAATACAAACCATTCACCCCATACCATATCATAATAATGAAGATGTATATGTATAGCATTTGCCAAGAAATTGCAAATAACTCCCGTATGTATATGTTTACGTTATTTATCAATTTTTATGGCATAAGGCATAGTATACTTTATAGTGAAACGTACTGCAATACCCAAGGTTATGATCTCTACCACCAATACGTGTCTACTGCTTATATGCGTATTTTTTTATGTTATTATTATTATTGCTATTGTGCGGGGAAAAATCATTAGTTTTACAGACGGTTACATATCTTTTTAAATTGGTACCTTAGTTGATTTTGCTATGCATCTGAGTAACAGTGTGTAAATTAAGTGGAAGGGGTGTGTGTTATACTGACTGAGAGTGNTTAGTTGATTTTGCTATGCATCTGAGTAACAGTGTGTAAATTAAGTGGAAGGGGTGTGTGTTATACTGACTGAGAGTGAAAATATTACTACGTAAGACGATAATTGCAGATGTGCAATAATAAAAAATGTAGCGTGGCGAAGTGAGAGGAATGAGAGGTGATATAAGAACGAAAGGAAAGATCATATTTTGCTATTTCTCAAAAACTCTAATAAATTTCAACTCAAATGCATGATATATGATGATATAAAAGTTTAATTTTAAATGTTCGTTTTTAAATGTGTAAAAAGGGAATAAGAAATTAATGCAATACCATTCATAAATAACACTGACAAAAAGCAAAATGCTCAAAATAAATAGAAGGACCCTTAACGAAGCTGATATAATTTTTATAGAGACGGATCACGAACATTTTTCTTAAAAAACACTGCAACGCATTTTATAATGACAAATCAGGTTCTGTAACTTTTGAACCATATCCTGAATCATGGCATCTATTCTTTCCGTTTTTATCAAAAATTGTTAAAAAGAAACCAGTACGAACAAAGTTTATTGTACTTATCGAATGAGCACTTATTCAGTAAAGTTCTTGTGTTGATGTTTTATTAACCAATAGCTAGTGCACACTGTCGATTGTGATATGCAAAAAAAATTTGTTTTTCGACAAATCAGGTTCTGTAACTTTTGAACCATATCCTGAATCATGGCATCTATTCTTTCCGTTTTATCAAAAATTGTAAAAAAGAAACCAATACGAACAAAGTTTATTATACTTATCAAATGAGCACTTATTCAGTAAAGTTCTTGTGTTGATGTTTTATTAACCAATAGCTAGTGCACACTGTCGATTGTGATATGCAAAAAATATTTTTTTCGCATTCCGTTGTTGTATACCGTAAATAAACATGTACATAACATATTGGGATGACCAACATAATTGCTTGAATTTGAATCCTACAAAAATAGGAAAATGTTATTTTTCAAGTTATACACTACATACGTAGTCAGATCGAATTGTTTAATTTTGCACAATCATTTACCTGTGTAGGTATAGCCATTCCAGTAAAAAAAACTCGAATGATATGTTGATATGTGATACGTAAAAAATGCACAATTATCTAGGTATAATAATATGGCTTGTGTAGATTGGTACGCTACAGGGCTTACAATGAAGCATTCATTTATCATTAAATAAAACCGGATGCTGTTTTGTGTGCAATGTGATCATGGTGGTGACTAGTTAGAGACTCGTATTTTTATTTTGTACTATGTTATGTTCCGAAACACAACAAAATAATAATATTATGTACATTCGACAAAGGAACAGGAATCTCTCGGCATCTAAAGCAAATTCCTATTAGACTTGACAAGTTTGGCTGATATTATTAATATTACGTTACAGCTATAGGTGGAAGTTTATTTGGTTGCACTTGTTTTCAAATCAGAATATTTTTTGCTCCCTGTGTTTTCATCATAAATAATTGAAACGGAACAACGGAAGTAATCAACATGATGATGGAATGCTTGTTATTTACTTTGCCACGTAATTTTTGCTGATACAAAAACAGTTCTGCATAGCCGACATGCAAATAAAAAATGCATAGGTATCTATTTAAAAACGCATGAGGAAAGTTACATTGGTACATGCGAATGTCAAAATTAGTTTAGTTGAGGAATACTCTGATATTTTTTATCTATCTGTTTGGTATTATAGGTACATATTTTATATCAAACCTTTGCCGCTTGAAATGTATGTCATCTCCTACACCCCTTTTGAATCAAAATGTCAAAACGCATGTTAGAAAGGTTTGCATGATGAAAATCATAATGCGTATACATGGTTTTTTATGCTATTTGGTGGTCTATGGTGTGCTACATTGTTTCGTAGAACATATATACATTGTGTATGCCGCCACTTTCTCGGTGAGGATAGGATGAGCAGCTATTTATTATTAAAGAAGAAATCTCACGAAAGTCACAGACCTAACCATTTGCTTGATTGCCGATGATGAAATACGTAAACATCAACACACAGCAAGAAGATGGATTAGAGAGGCCAACGAGAACTTCTAAATTGATCAACTAACGAACACATTATTTTTCAGGAGGACCTCACGCAACGACTGGCTATATAGTAACTGCAAATACAGCTTCTCGCATCGCATAATAAACACGTACACTATTCTTTACCCCCACATCTACACGGTTTGGTTTGGGAATATCTAAAATTTCAGTTTTGTAGGGAGAATGGCGATAATTTGATTGTTTGCCATTTAATTTGACGCTCTAATGAAAAACATCTCTCTATTCCCTACCTGTATGCCTGCTACGTACATTAGTACTACCCCTTTGTATTTGATCGTCCTCGTCGACATTTCGTGCTACTCTATACTCTCTTGGTTGTTGATGTTTGCATTTCTGATTTCAGTTTGTTTTTATTTTAGGTTTGCCGTTGTGATGATGATGTTGTGAACAACGTTACTGTCGCCAATACATACTGCCAATAACACGGAAAATTCAGCGCTAAAACTTACTCTAATGCAATAGTATAACATTTGAATAAAAAGTATACCTTTAACAGTAAAATCCTCTGCATTGAATTTACCTATCCAGTCAAAAAGTCTATTTCAAGCGAGCTGAAATATTTTTTACAAAATCCTTGCCGATAGCAAACCAGCCCTTGATGTCATAAAACACGATTTTACTTCAAATTATTATGTAGTTAGCCAACGCAAATCAACATTGATCGCAATTTCAAATTATGTCTTCACAATAGTCTGCAAAAATGTATTTTTCAATTGTTAGTTATTGTAATGCAATAGTTTAACATTTGAATAAAAAGTATACCTTTAACAGTAAAATCCTCTGCATTGAATTTACCTATCCAGTCAAAAAGTCTATTTCAAATCAGCTGAAATATTTTTTTTACAAAATCCTTGCCGATAGCAAACCAGCCCTTAATGTCATAAAACACGATTTTGCTTCAAATTATTATGTAGTTAGCCAACGCAAATCAACATTGATCGCAATTTCAAATTATGTCTTCTCAATAGTCTGCAAAAATGTATTTTTCAATTGTTAGTTATTGTTTACGCATATCGTAGGAGAGGCTTTTCACCTCACTTCTATTTTTTACTAGTCATGTTAAATTGCTACCAGTTTCAAACTTTCAATTTAATTTTCTACAGTGATACGCATATCGTAGGAGAGGCTTTTCACCTCACTTCTATTTTTTACTACTCATGTTAAATTGCTACCAGTTCAAACTTTCAATTTAATTTCTACAATGTTTCGTATTCCTAGCGTTCCTGACTCTTTTCTACGATATTGTGAACATGAATAATTTACTCGTCATCATTTTATCAAAGTAAGCAAGCAAAAGAGTAAGCGACTTTTCAATATAAAAGTCGTGCCCCATTCCTACTATACCCAATATAATACGTTCTATTCAATCGCCTAAATTAAATGGTGACAGCTTTTGCCTGTTGTTGTTGTTATTTTGCATGGATGCAAAGCTTTCAAAGGCTTTTACATTCATTTATTTCCACTTGGAAAATTCAACCTTTTAGAAACGACCTTTATCATCAGCTACTCCAAGCACTATAGTACCAAACACGACAAAATGGTGTATAGAAAAAAGTGGCATTATACACCTGTGCAACCACTACATTACTACTATTTATACTACCTGTTGTCCACTTTTGAATAATGACTTATTGGCATATCTACCTGCCATAGGTATATACATTTCATTTTTTTGCAGTAACATCCAGAGAAGAGAATGTTTTCCTACTTTTTACCCTATCGTTTTGCCATATGCATATTAAAATAGGTATATGCAAACAGCATAGAACTACATGATTAGATTTTGCTCTTAGTTTATGCATAACAAAGCGATTCAATTGTGATAACATGTGATGATGATGGTGGGGATGGTAGTGAAGAGACGAAGAGCTAAAGTATATGCAAACAGCATAGCACTACATGATTAGATTTTGCTCTTAGTTTATGCATAACAAAGCGATTCAATTGTGATAACATGTGATGATGATGGTGGGGATAGTAGTGAAGAGACGAAGAGCTAACTAACTGAATATACGCGGCTGGTTTTTGGTAGTGGTGGTGGTGGAGGCAGTGAAGTTGTTCCTTGCTCTTCTGTTCTACAATGATCATCGATGATATTATAACCAAAGGAAAGACTTTAAAATTCGGTACTACAACTTATTCACAACCTGAACAAGTGCAGCCAAATAAAATGGTGAACTGACTAGTCTGGTCTTACAACTATTATCAACGCCACCATTATTGCTGCTGTTGCTGTTAAAAAATACATTTGAAACCTTTTGCTAGATATGCAATATTCACTTTAATTCGTTGGGGGAATATGTGAGGTCTTTGACTTTTTTTAAACGTCACAAGGGTTTTTATGTAATTGAGTAAATAAAACTGTATAATTATTAGCTAGGCATAACAGACTCATGCAATAACACTATTTAGATGATACTAATTCATTATGTATGCATGCGAACAATGTGTACAATTAACAAAAAAGTTATAGTTCAATAATATATGTATAATTTGCTATATTAGTATTGATTACAGACAGTTACCGTAAACTGATTAGCATGAAAAGAAAGATGAGATGATTGTCAGTTAGCTCAGGATGTTATTGGTACATAGTATATGATGTGTGTAAATACAATAAAGATCTTAAAAGCTTTTTCAAAGAAAGCAGCAGTATAAAGTGAGATTTCAAAAAGATCTTGGAGGTGTTTACAGATTACCTGAGTGCTACAATGATATAAGCACTTAAATCATTAATTGGTTATCATTCAGCCATGTCAAGAAAGTCGAACTCAAGATAGATTTTGTATAGAAAAGTTTAAAAAAGATATGTGCTTAAGCTGCTACAAGATTCCGGTCCGCCGGACGATGATGATGCTAATCATTTCCACAGACAAATGGATATGTTGTAAAAACATGAGTATTATTATAACGTCCCCATTCAAAGACATTATATAATATGCACATATTTAAGCAGACATGTCAATGAACAAGGCGAGGGTTTTTGAAAAATAAATACATTGAAAATTATGCGTGTTTTGGAGTTCATTCGTATTGTTTACTCGAGTGTATTTACGCCCAAAAAAGTTTGGTTTAGACAGAGTAAAACATTGAGATGAATATTTTTTTTGCTATTTTGTAGAGTTTATATAACATCCTGTTTCCTATTATTGCACACATTTTTTATGATTTCGTTACCACTATCACATGCATAAAATATATGATATCCTCAATGATGTAAGATAGGTAGCTATCTTTTTAGTTCATCCTGTTCAGACAGAGACGCTCCAGCGGAGAAAAGATGATACTGAGAAGTAATCCATAAAGATAAGTTTTTATAGATGCAATGCAGCACGTTGTTTTACAATATTTTAGTACAGTGCAAATAGCAGTGATAAATAAAATGTATCCTGGAATGGAAGTGCTTGAAAGCAAGCGGTTCTACTACGCTGACTACAATCGCAAACAATACACACGTGTCCATAAAAAGCAAAAAAGATTGCATGATGTTTAGTGTTCAGTGTGCGTGTAACAACAATAATATAATCTGAAATGAAACGGAACCAGAATGAAGATTTTTGTGTAGAAAAAAGTTGTGCAAGAAGAAGCATGCTATATCTCTGGAGAATAATGAGAATCTCTATTGTCTAAATATGTATATCTCGTAGAGTTTAATTTACTTGTATGGTTTGTTATGCTGACATCATATCGTTTTGTTTGCTTTGGATCTTAATGTGAGGATGTTTTCCACTTTTCCTCCCACTCACTTTACTTGCTATTCGTACGAATAATAAGTATAAATCAGTTGTATTTTGTGGTTTAAAT
>JAANSP010003422.1:0-11334 GCA_036850745.1 Homidia socia
AGTCTCGGTAGTATAATAATGGGCAAACAGTGTGAAATAGAACAACTTTTAACAGCTTTCCTTTTCCTTGAAAAGGAGAAAGGAGGGGAAACTTATTAAAAGTATTGTGCTCAGGGAAGTACATCATTTTGTTGGTTTCATTGCAACGCCAACTATATTTGTCGGATGGAAATCGTGTTTGCAAGCTTATTTCTTACAACATGTTCCTATTTCTCTTATCTTTCATGGGTGAAAGTCACGTATTTTTGAAAACTACAATTTTGTACTTGCTCTCGTTAAAACGTACATGCGACCCGGTAGGTTTCCAATAATAATTGCTAACAAGTATTTTGTCTAGTAAATAAAAACAAATTATTATTAGGATACATATGACGGCTCAAACTTTGTTAAAAACAATTGCACTAAAATTGATTTAGCCAAGCATTTCTAAATATTGGAGGAAATTTCCAAACTAACACGTGTATCTTTATGTATGTACAGTTAATCTAGCTTAATTCTAAAGAGAATAGAAAGGGATAACTATATTTTTCTACAGCTCTTCTCTGAGTACTTTCGACATGACACGGTACTAGATTTGGTTGTAGACATTCTGGATTTAATGATAGGCTGAAGCCGAGAACATTGTGTAAAAGTAAGAATAACCACCAACCAAAGTTTGGCATATTTGGAAATTCTTGGTGAAACCCGCCCAAGGACAAGTATGTATCTACTTGTGCATGAAGGTCTTATTATTGTCCATCTATTCCCTAGTTATGATATGAATTTTCAAAAGGAACATGATATCAGTTGTAGATTATGGCACTATTCCTCTAGAAAAGCCTAGGGCAATGTAAATGCAAAAAGGTTAAGTATGTAATGCTTGCAAATAATAATCCTAATGTGTGCGCTTTACAGAAGACACAAGTTGTATTAGTGTGTTTGTTAGTAAAAATTATTTACCACAGCCCTTGTCCATCTAAAAAAATGTAATTTTTTAACAGGAACCGTGTCAAGTGTTGTTTTTCTAATATTTGGCACAAGCAAACGTATTACGATGACCGCATTTCCTTGGAAAGCGATTTTCTTTTAAGAGTTTTTTCTAGTATGCTTGTACCACATATAGGTAGGAAGTTTACTTACTCTACCATTTTAGCATTGTCGTTTTCTAAAAGATGAGATGAGTCTAGCCCGACATGCGAAAAAAAGGAGAAATCCTCAAGTATTTTTATTCGGATCATCTTTTAAAAAACAGATTCGTCCTCTTCAGAAAATGGAAAGGACTCTCAATCCTTCCTCTTCCTCCTTGACTGAGTTTCTGTTTTCATATTATGTACTCAACTTTTTCTATTGTAACCACTCGAGCTGAGTCACCCGAGCCACATATATTATATCCTTGATACGTTCTATGCAAAGTACTTGTGCTTTCGTGTACCTTACTGGTCCCTAAAGACAAATATGGTAGGAAAGTGGTTAAGTTGTCGTACACACACTCGACTCCTCTTTTCTTGCTCCTCTCCGTTGAATTTCAATACAGAAATAGAGAAACCTCTTTATAACTTGCTTTTCTAAAAAAAAGGACACGCTACGCTGCTATTCTCTAAAATATACAGTCTTACAATATAAGGTAGGAAACGCTTTTAAGACATTTTTTTCAGCACACAAACACAATACATCCGACAAACTTCAATATTTGTTTGCATAGTTGTCTGTATGCGGAAGCTTGAACATGGCTAGTTTTTCCTTGTCTCCATCATCTTTTGGGTCTGTTTTTCTCCCTCTCCCTATTTTCTTGAGACTAAACAGCAAAGGAGAGCAGAGAAGACGGGAAAAGAGGAAAAGAGAGAGCTTAACCACTCATACCAGCTTACTTTTTGTCCTTTTCAATGGCCGCACTTAAAAAGTGTGAGTAGCAGGCTCCTATCATCTGTCTTGTTGTGCATGCACATATACATTTTATAACATGTATATTTCAGAGATGAAAAATAAGAGTAAAAACCAAAATATGCACGTTTTTTATTGTGTATACTTTGTCTTTTGTCTGACTGTAGGCGAGAGAGGGAGAGATGCTCCCAGTAGTGATGTGTCTTGCAAAGCATGCATATATAAACATTGTATTATAAATAGTTGGTGATCGTCATCACTTTTGTCTGCGTATATTTTTCTTGAGAAAAGAAATATGGTGAAAGAACGATAAGAATCTGGAGAGGTGCTTTCTATTCATATACTCACAACAAAATATACATAAAAGTTGAAGAAAAAAAAACTTACATCATCATCTCTCTGTCTGTCTGAATAATATGCTTAGAAAGCATGTTTATACTGGATGCAAAAGAGTGAGTAGATTTTTATAAATTTTTTTGTGCATACCACGTTAAATAAATATATTGTGTAGCAAAACTAAAATATTGGGCTTGTTCTTATGCATGTGCTATTTATCGTAGTAGTGATGGTGGTTGTTATGAATTTATTATTTATGTTGCTTTTTTTCTCTCCTTGTTCCCTTTAAAAACATGCATAGCCCATTCACAACAAATTCGGCGAGAAAAAGCCCTCTCTTTCTGTCTGATATCGAGTAAAAGACTACATTTTAACATGATGAATGAAAGCATGTATGCGCGTATACTTAGCAGCATGTATCATTCTGACGCTAAGTCTTTTCTTCAAGTTTTTTTCCCTCTCTACTAGTATTGCCCATGTACATCTTTATAATTTTATATGCATACATATAAAATGAGAAATCATCATCATATGCACTATAAATACACAACGCCACAGTGAACATCTCTTATTTCCAGACTACTACATCTTTGCAAAACTAGTCGCAAGTCAGTGTGTTATTATCATCATGTATCTACATAAAAATATAGGCAGTTGCTGCTACGCGTATACTTAGCAGCATGTATCATTCTGACGCTAAGTCTTTTCTTCAAGTTTTTTTCCCTCTCTACTAGTATTGCCCATGCACATCTTTATAATTTTATATGCATACATATAAAATGAGAAATCATCATATGCACTATAAATACACAACACCACAGTGAGCATCTCTTATTTCCAGACTACTACATCTTTGCAAAACTAGTCGCAAGTCAGTGTGTTATTATCATCATGTATCTACATAAAAATATAGGCAGTTGCTGCTGCGAACGAGAGAAAAGGAGAGGGTAAACGTTGGTGAAAAAGAAAAAGCTGCTTCTGCTGCTATGCTGTTTCTTCTTGTGTTGTGTGAGGAGAGAGGAGAAAAAAGTGTAGAGTAGAACAACACCACTGTGAGCATCTCTTATTTCCAGACTACTACATCTTTGCAAAACTAGTCGCAAGTCAGTGTGTTATTATCATCATGTATCTACATAAAAATATAGGCAGTTGCTGCTGCGAACGAGAGAAAGGAGAGGGTAAACGTTGGTGAAAAAGAAAAAAGCTGCTGCTTCTGCTCTGCTGTTTCTTCTTGTGTTGTGTGAGAAGAGAGGAGAAAAAAGTGTAGAGTAGAGAGTATCACAAGTGGTCCGACTTCTTATAATAAATATGTTAGGTTTATATTCATGTAATAAATTATAATTCCCTAGGGCTTACGTAGAGAGAGGAGAAAAAAGTGTAGAGTAGAGAGTATCACAAGTGGTCCGACTTCTTATAATAAATATGTTAGGTTTATATTCATGTAATAAATTATAATTCCCTAGGGCTTACGTCAAACAGTTTCAACTTCAACAGCCGCTCTCGAGGTTCCTCCTCTTCCAGCGGCAATGGCAACAGCAACAGTGGCACGAGCTCAGCAAGTAGTAGTAGCAGCAGCAGTAGCAGTGGAAATCATGACAGGTCTTCCAGGAATGGTGGAGACAATCTTCCTTTTTATCAAGACATGCATATCATTTTACCCTTGGTTATCTCCCTACTGGCAATTATCTCCATGTCCGTCAGTGCTCTCTACTGCTGGAGAAAACGTAAGCGCTCCCCCTTTTAAACACTCTTTCTGTATATTATTATTATTATTAAGGAATATGTATGCAGCGTGTAGAGTAGTAGTAGATGGTTGCTATTCTTTCCACTTTATGCTTGGCCAACAGTCGGCAACTTTTCTTACGCTCTCATCCTTGAAGATTTCCTCTGTTACTCATCCAGTTTCGGATATCGAATTACGCACTATCCATGGAACGACAGAAATTGTCTATATTTCGTGCAGGCTAAAAAATACGTGAGAATATATCATCCTGCAAGTTTGTATATGTTGTCAGGAAATGTGTAGTTGAAAAGAAAATTTCCATCATGTCCAATAATATACACGGTCATCATATTTCGATGTACATATCATATGATTCGCCATTAGACGGAGAAAATATTAGCGTTACCAGTATAGTATAGTGATGCAATGAACATGTAGTCGAGTTTGGTTCACTCGCAAAATACTTCCCCCAATAAAACAAATGTACAAAAGGTGTGTTCCTGTTTACTTTATAGGAGCTCTTTTCATGCATCTGTTGCTTTCAAAACATTTACATCCTTACTAATCCAACAAAAGTAACTTGTTAAATCCGGCGGATTGCAAAGTGGAGGCTACAAATAGAAATGATCCAACTTGACTTTAGCAGTGCAGTATATTACGTACGTCTCTAAAAAGTTGTTGGGTGTATATGTTTGATTGGATACTTGTTTACAAGTTTTGTTGCACAATATACTTTAATCTTCTCTGACTAACATGCCAGCGTTCAGATTTTAAGCTTAAAGTTAATTTTTTTCAATGAGCATTTAGTACTTTAGGGGAACACAGCACAATGTATGTATACAGTAAGATGGGAAGTGTTTTCAAGAACTGCCCCTTGAAACTGAACCAAACGAAAAACCCAACTAATAATTTTGCCTTACATCAACTTTGCTTAAGGCTACATGAAAAGGCAACAATGATATTATTATACTCAGGAAATAATATATGTATTACGTATTATTGATTTGTAAATATATCAAAAACCACGTTTTGGCTACTTATTATCTGGAAATTAGATATGCATGGCGTACTGCCACTCTCGAGAAACTACATATTTATAAAAGATCAGAAGAGAGCGAACAAAATCGTTAGTTTAGTATTTCTCTTCCTGTTGATGGAGAAAAAGAGAACTAGACAGATGCAAAAAGTTTTTTTGTGCATATAAAGTTAATCTTTGCATCATTTATCATTCATCATCAGTCATCATTCATCACTGTCCGCATTTTCTCATGGTGGATATATTATTGTCATGCACAGATGAAAAGTGAACGCAGAGAAGAATGAAGGGCTCTGTTGAAATAGTACATGTATTTATCTCACATCAAGTGGAATAGTCAAGTAGCAGTAATAGAACCAACGCAAAACTCAACGGATGTGAAGGGAGAATCATGAATATTTAGGGAAACGTAGTAGTAGTAGTAGCACACCAACATAAATGAATGCTAGTTGGCACCGAGTATTTATCGAAAGGTATTATTGTGATAGGTACTGTACATATATTTTTTTCAATTTGCTTTTACGCCAGGAGGAAGCTCGGCTACTTCATCCCCCCAGGAATCTACAAAGCCTACAAAGGCCTTCACCTTTCGTCGCGCTGAGGGCAATGGACTGTTTGGCGGGATGGGAAATGATGCTGGAGCTAATACCTTGGGGCTAGACAGGGACTACACAATAATACGGGAAAAGTTTATGTCTGAATGTGATCGTATTCCTGGTAAGATTTTTTTTGTAAAGCCTACTCTATTGTGTACATTGTTGTCAATTAAAGAAATGAAACTGGCTTTCCCATTTTGGTGCAAATAAAAACAAAACAAAAATTGTCATAAAATTCATACAGATCTGTATATACATACCTTATCCGAAAAACTGGATGATGACACTTTGACATTCACAACATCATCAAGATAAACTCAAAGCTTATACTCGATCGTGGTGCCACGGGTGTATGCTTTTTCCTTTCACATGATTTTGACATTTTTATGAAAATAAGATTGACATTTTGTTTTTTGAATAAGCTGCGACGAAAAATAGTACTGTCACTTATCAGATATGCTTTCTCAAATGATATGATTCTTGGATTTTTTTAAAGAAAAGAAACGAGGACAATTTTCTTCTTAGAGCAAATGATAAAACGTAGTGCATCCTAAAAGTGACAGCTAAATGAAAGAAAAACGTCTTTCCCATTTCACTATTATGATTTGTGTCAACCCACGCCAAATAAAGGAAGTAGAACACTTTATACCATTATGAACGAGTAGTATGGTGTCCTTCCTTTAAATTCTCTTTAAAACATATTTGGTTACACAACATCAAAGATTTGGAGTCACAAAGCCGTGCGACAATAAGACATTGAATGAACAAGTTGACTTGAATCTGTCACATTGATTTTCAAACTATTATCCTTTTACAACACTATGCTGGATCCATTATATTTAGTTTTACTTCAAATAAATTTGCTTGTATCACTTTTGTACTTATTTAGAGCAAAACTGTTTATTCATATTCAACGTTTTTTTCTCCGGTTTTTGCAGAAACGGCAGAAGATATTTACCCATATGCAACATTTCATTTGCCAATGAAGGAAAATTTAGGGGAAAACATTGGAGAGGGATTTTATGCAGCAACTGGAGCGGGACAATCTCCTCGGCTGTCAAATGCAGAGACGATTCCTATTCGACAAGTAAGTTTGCAGCAATGAAATTCTCTTTAAGCTTATGAGTGTAGTAGTAGTACATAATTTCATAAATCAATCTTAATTTTAATCACAAGCTTTAAGCCGTGTAGCTTATTCATGCCAAAAGGAATCCAACAGTAGTATTTGAAAAATTTTGAAATTTTTAACGTTAAGGGAAATTAATAGAGTCGAGAATAAATGAATAACTTGATAGTGTGTAGGTAGGCGTATGGTGGGCGTTTGACTCAACTTTACCATTTATTCTACTCAATTTTTCATGTTGTTCATCAAAAGGAAATGGAACATGACACCAGTTCAAACTAATAATGTATGCGCAACAACAGTAATACAATTTACTTGTAAATAGGTGAAATGAAATAAAAGTAAAAAAATGTCAGCGTATGCTCGACTCTCATCTGTTCTTATATTGGTTCGGTGTACATTTTGAATGTGTTCTTGTGGTTCTCTATAGAAAGCTACTTTTGTACTTTGTGAGTGAAATACAAAACATACAAAAAATTACATGCAAACATATAACAGAAGATTCAGTGAGGCAACAAATGGAATAAAAGTGAAAATACCAAGTATGTATAGAAAGTTATCTAGGGTCGCTGTATACACGTTTGATTTACACATATAACCTATTTACACAAGCTATTTCAATCACAACACAAATATAAAAATTTTGAAGGGCGCAACAAACCCCATTCTTGCAAAAGTCGTTCACTTGACTGCATTTCCCCAAAAAATATCCTAGAAAAAAGGTCGCAAACAGAATCAAGTTCTAGCATTGTATAAACTTGTCTCCAGTCAGGTAGCACTGATTGAAGGATAAATATTGTCAAATAAAGGTAAAATTTTGAGATTTTTTCCTTCTTATCTACATGCCCACACAAGAGTGCGTCAATATAATATTATGCAATAAAAGTAAAAAATGCAATATTTCTGTAGTGTACATTCCTTTTTTTACATGGTACATGTAGTACACTAACCAATTTAAGTACATTTCAAACAATAAAAAATAGAGCCAACAATTCTTGTTTTCTTGTTGTTGTCGTTGTGTTCACTTGAACTAGAGTTTCGAGTGGAGGACTTTTTTCACTTGAAAAAAAAATTGTATCCCTGCTCACACGAGTGTTTTGATGCATAGTAATAGAAAAAAGTATTACGAGAGTTTGATAAAAAGAAAAACCAGCAACTCTGCTTTCCTAAAAGATTACATCATATCCTTTCCCTCAAATTCAACTAAACTCTTCAGCGTCGTGTGTCGTATCTCTGCTGAGAGAGAGGATTTTAACACTGCCTTGTAAAATATGGAACATGAAGCATCTGGATTGGATACTCTTTTTGTCATGCAGACAAAGACGTACACACACAAGTACGCACATATAACATTGTTGTTGTTGCTGTTGTACGTACGTACGTGTTTGGTATATTTGCTGCTGCTTTATAAACAGTCGGAGAGAAAGTTTGTAGTTTATATACAGGAAAGCAAAGAGAGCAAACAAATCTAATCGAATTGAACTTTCACAATTTCTCTCTACATTTCAAACAAGTGCTGCTGCTACAACATGCTTCCAATACACATTGGAGTACTCTTGCTTCTCTTCATTCGAATAGGAAATGTAGATTCATTCTGTATCTCGGAGAAAATAAAGTCAGTTATCTAAGCATAGTGAATAGTTCCATGGAGTTGGTTGAATGCATCGAAAAGGTATTACGAAGAGACACATCATGTATGCATGTATGTACATACAGCATAAAATCTTTAGGTAAAATAGAGTTGGTTAAAGATAAAATACTTTAGGTAAATTATATAATATGCAGCAGGAGTAAAAGCAGCACAGCTGCACAAGTCATTTTTACGTTTGATACCTTTTCCGTCCGACAACTCAAACCAAAGCCGCCGCCACCACCACCAAACTAAATAAACCAACCAGCCTTTCATTTTTCGTCAATGATGAACGACAAAATGGTAGGGTAGTGATAACATACTTTAGGAGGATGTTGTTGATGAGGAGGATGAGGAGAGCACCACAAGACTCTTATAGTACAAAATGAATTCTCCTCTCTGAAATCCAGCCAAAATATGATGATAATGTTGGTCGGTAAGGAGGTAGCTGCTGCTGCAGCAGCAAAGAGCAGTACTAGAGTAAATATTACACCTATCAAATACATTTGTCATGTACGTTTCAAGGGTTTATCATCATCATCATCATCATTGTGTGCTTTCACCAGCAGCAGTCAGTCAATCTCGACCAGCCGTACTTGATTTTATTTTACACCACTGCCTATGTATTTGTACACTTGATTTGATGTCTGTTTATTTATTATGTACCTCAAGGTACTAATAATAAGCGTACTATACAGATGGAAGTTTACTTTGAATAGAGTTTTGCGGTAGAAGGACTTTTTTTTGTAAAGCCGCTTTACGTTTAGGTTAGCTTATTAAGCAGTAGTATCCATGTCGAGAGGATAGAAATGGTTGATGATGAACAAGTACAAAGTGGTCTGGCTATATATAAGCCGTATCATAGTTTGCTTTATTCTGTCAAAAGTTATTTGGTTTCGGAGAGCTTTTGCAAAATGTAAGCTTTTACGTATTAACTTATTTACGACTACTCAGCAGAGACAATAAAGTAAAACAGTAAATTTTTGGACGCACTGAAAATGAACAAACTAAAATACTGCGAATAATAGCGTGCATTGTGTGGTGTAGTTGCTAATAAACTAGGAGGTTATTTGCTATGTGTTTTTGCTTATTGTTTCTAGTGTCGCATCGTTTGCGTTTAATAGGTTATGTGTTATTGTCAATGATATATTATTGTGGCACAGNGGTTATTTGCTATGTGTTTTTGCTTATTGTTTCTAGTGTCGCATCGTTTGCGTTTAATAGGTTATGTGTTATTGTCAATGATATATTATTGTGGCACAGATTGCTCGAGGCTCAACCGCTGTTTCAACTCTGATATCGGGAGGTGGTGGTGGCGGCGGTGGCGGAAGAAGTAAAAGCGGTCGGAGAAAATCGCAGGGTGGGGGTAGCAGCGGTGGAAGTGGAAATGCACGAACAACACCAGTTACCATGAACGGTCCGGGTCAAACAATAGGGGTGGCGGCTTCTTGTAGTGGGGAGAGTGATGAGTATGACGACAGTTGTGGTTCCGAGTCGGATGAATGTACACATCCCCATCACCAACATCACCGTCATCTTCAGCAACAGCACCAGCATCTTGTGATGGGAATGCTGGCTTCTGGAGAATCTACCATGTCAAAAGCATGTCGATATTCTGCCGTACCAATAGGCCAAGCTGGGGGAATGTACGGACCAGGAGGAGGAAGACCCATTTTTCTAAATGACGAAACGCTTTTGGTTAGTGACAAGGATAGAAAGTCCTTACCTCGTGGTTTGAGACCCAAGTAAGTTTTTTTTTCTGCACTACAGATATTTAAGGCAATTTGAAAATATGGAGGCCACTGACATGCTCGAAAAAGCTGCAGGGTTTGTTTGCATAAGAGATTTTGTAAATATTTAACAAGAAACACAAAGAAAGTACTGTATGCTTTTGCATTTCAACTGGAATTTGATATTTTTCACACTGAAGAAGAGAGACATGTACAATGTTCAGATAAATATGAATGAAACAGTGTTTGGAGCCTAGAGCAGACATATATGATACAAATGAAAGAGGTTTTGCCTACTTTTGTAAAATGAAAACTGCATTTCCTTTCACTGCAATACTCGTAAAGTATAAAATGTCAAGGCGTTATGTTGAATGTACATACACAACAACAGAGCAAAATTGTTTTCCATGAAACAAGAAGAGTTTTGCGCTAAAAAGTGAAAATATTGTAGAGGAAAAGAGAATTGCAAAATGTGAAGGTTGTGTCGTTTGTCCCCAATTTCAACAAAATATTTTGAGTTTACTACATGTAATATTATATGACCAGGCGGCTGTTGGCACAAGTGTGTTTCTGCCGCGCTACTGCTACTATTTCTAGCACCGCCACCAGCGGCAGTGGTACTTTCATTTTATGCGTATTATTGTGTCTATTTTGTAGTACTGTATATATTTTCTCTTCTGTTTAGATTTTCTTATGGAAGTAGTAGTGGAATAGGAAGTATGTTAAGCCCTGGTCCAGTTTCATCATCTTCAGCAGCAGGCTATCAGATTCCCCCTGGGGGAATAGGACGTAGTAGTGGCAGTAGTGGTGGCAGTAGTACTGCAAGTCGGGGTGGAGGCAACTACACAACAAGTACAACGGACGAAACCAGTTTTATACTCATGTCGGCTGGTCTAGGAAGTGGGAATGCGACAGCATCTGCAGCCATTCATCCACACTCAACGTACGACTATGATTATGACTTGGTCGCTGCGGCGGCGGCAGCAGCAGCAGCAGCATCCGCTAACTCTGCCTCTTCACTTGCTCATGGGAATAAATATTTGGGAGGAAACACGACGTCTCGGCAAGCGAGCTGTAATTTACCGCCGTCGTCATCAGCATCGATAAACACCATGAAACTACAACAAAGTGCCGCTGGTGCTCATGGTGGGGGTATGGCCAATTGTAATAGGATCGGTGGTGGTGGGGGAGGAGGAGGAGGACTGCTTGGAGGCGATCCCACCAACAAAACAGCTATCAAGACTGATTTAATATCTCATCACCATCATCATCCTCAACAACAGTCGTCAGATTACACAAT
>JAANSP010003423.1:0-11333 GCA_036850745.1 Homidia socia
CAAAAGCAGATGTAGCACCAGCAGCACTAGTGTAGAAGCAACAAACATCAAAATATGTTTGTTTAGAAGCAAGTACTAAACTGAATGTAAGTACTATACAAGCAACAAAAAAATAAGGAAAAAAGGAAAAACAAAAACGGTACAAGTGGAAGGAGTAGAAAATAATAATAACAGCAAGTATTGCAAAAACGAGCCTGAAATTGTTACTTTTCAGTATACCTAAACGATTTTCTCAGAATTTTGTTATTGTGAAGCATGGGATTGAAGCTGAAGCTGGGAGTTCTTTGAAAACATCAGTAGTAGAAATTGTAACAGCAGCAGCAGCAGTGGAGAAGAGATTGTGACATAAATAGTTTGAGCAGAACAGCAAGTAAAGTAAATAGCCATGCTTGATAGAGGGAGAAAATTGAGTATTGAAACCCGGAAGAGATTTTCTCCTGAGCAAAGTCTCTCTGTCTCTCTCTCTTTCTCTGACTTGTTTGGTATTTACAGGAACAACTGTATGTATTTTATTCCAATATGTTGTTACCTATATGTCACCATGATTATCATCAGCAGCAGCATTGCCTTTGTCGTCATGTGGGAGTAAAGCAGTAGCAGGAAAAGCAAACAAAAATAGTGGAACTGGAACAGTAATATAAATTCTGTTTGTATTATAGAAAGGTGCATTTTCACAATAAGACAAGATGATTTGAAATGATGAAAAATAGTAGCAAGCCATGAAAGAAAAGAACAATAACGAATGGAAAATTAGTGGAATTCATTATTATTTGTTTTCGTACCACTACTGAGAATCAGGAATGGTTATTTTTGTCGTTGTTGTTATTATTATTTTTTCTATAGTTACGAGGATCATGTGTCAGTGAAAGATATGAGACTCGTTGAGCTCCTCATGAAATTCTACTCTGGAACTACTGCTGTTTGATTTATTTATTACTATTGTTATTATTATTATTACCTACTATTATTATTTAGCTTATCATTGTGACAGTTTGAATTGGTTTGAGTTGATCAAAGCGAAAAATAGGCTACTTCCGGTGGTTGTGGTGGTGATAAAAAGAAACTCCACAAAACAAGTTTACGTGGGTGGGTAAAGTGAGATTTGAAAAGGCTAATAGTAATAATAAAAAAATAATAATATTGAGATGTGAGATGTGTGGTGAACATAAGTAGAGAAGAACAAACAGCTAAAAACAAAATTAAATTCAAAAAGCTCCTTTTACTGGAAAATAAGGAGAAAAAGGTGAAGAAAACGGAGGAATTGAGGATGGTGTATATATAATCCTGTTTGAAGAAGCAAAGATCTTTTTTGCCCTTGTTGTTTTGCGAATTTGTGTTTCTTGGAAAATGCAATAACAACTAGTTTCATGGAAGGATGAAGAAATAAGTTGAGTTGAAAGTGGATTTTTCCATTCATTTTCCTTCCATTAAAGTTGTTCTGGAAAAGGGATTTTCGGATGAAAGGAAATAAAGGAGAGGGAGCACAGATAGGTTGAGAGAGTTCAGTTTGTTATTCAAGGTTAGAGTTGGAAGGAGCTTTTATCGTACATCAGAAAAAGAGATCCATAGGTAGGCATTTGCAATACCTACGTTGTAGTACGGAGTACGGAGAGTATGTTCACATTTTTAACTTTCTCGATATAAAATATTTTTGAAGGGTATACCTACTACGTACATGTGTGCATATGCCTACGCCACCACTAAGAGAATTTTCACGGAAACTAATTACATCGCATCTTTCATGTCGTGTCTATCCTGCTTGTCCGTATGAATTTAATGTAATACTTGTCATCGTCATCATCATCACTCCACATCAGCATTTTTATACTAGGATTTAAGAAGCACACGTCTTTTTCAATACCTTCCCCAGAAGGGATGTCACGTTGCGAATGGATTTAAAACAACGAACTGGATGTATGCATATCTACATGTTTTAATGCGTATATGTACATGGGGCACCATCATCATCATTTCATCATTGAAGGAGTTACCACCAGATAAACTCATAAATATTACACATCTCTCTCTCTCTCTTTATGCATATCACACACATGGCCATAAATAAAATGTATACAAATATTTCACATGCCATCCAGACTGTCTTCTTTTGTCGTTGCCAAGGTCACGGAAACCAACAAGCATGGCGTAATAATGAATTTGTTAAAGTGGATGTATGTATACAACAGCCTGACAATCTTTGAATGTTTATAACTTGTTTAAAAAAATTATTATGAGTTATTATTACGCTCTGTTTTTTTTTCTTCTCCATCACACAAGGTGGTTGTGTCATTATCGCCACCATTTTAATTTAAACCACCACCACCACCATACGCTTACTAATCCTATTATGTTTTGAAATGCTAAATTTTATTGCACATTTCCACTTGCTTGCTTATACTTGAGTTTCTTCTTTATTAAATTATTTATTGTCGTCACTTGAAAACCCTCTTCTTCGAATGAAAAAGAGGCAGCAGTAGTGAGAAGCTTTCTTCTTTTAAAGAGGCTCTTTAAAACCCGTGAATAATGGCATGACGACGACTACGACGGTAATGGCAATATGATGGATTATATTATTATGTTGTAGCTGTTACCGTCGTAGCGCAATTAAAGCCAGATTAGCAAGTTAATGGACGGACGCCACTCCATATTACTCTGACAAACACGTACTATTAGCAACAGCAGTACAAAGAGCAAAACAAAGTTGTGCAAAAAAAGTGAGTCATTCATCACCAAGAGAAGTACAAGTGAGCAAGACGGTTTATACCATGACCACCAAGGCCTGATGATGATGAAAACAAAGAAATTATATATTACGCAGCCTTCCAAAGCTTAGCAACAAAGCGAGAGACAACTCCTCGGCTTACACACACACCCAAAAAGCTCTACAAAGCTTAAAATGGAGTTGGTCGTGCAGCGAGTTTGGTTTTGGCTGTTTGCTCAAGACAGTCGACCCCCTTTTTTTTCAAAAAAATGTTATGCTTATTATGTGCTAGTCTTAGAAAAAGGCCGAATTATATTTTCGTTTGAGGACGACTGACTGTGCAATAGCGCGACAAAAACAAATGGAAATTGTTGGGCTGAAAATAAAACAAAGAATGCAGAGATTAGTTATCTTGCTACCAAAATATACAATAGAGGAATTGCATTTGATTGTCAGTGCGAAAAAGCAGATAAGAAAAGTCCATTGATAAAACACCATTAGTTCTGCTGCTGTTGCAGTTTTTTTCCTTTTGCTCTTTTTTAAATGCCAATGTCAAGTACCATTAAATCTGGTACTGAAATGCAATTGATAGGTAATATAAAGCACCGTTTTAAAAATAATATGCAGACACAATGTAATAATAATTATTTCAACCTCGTCTCTCCCTCTCCCTCTGTCTCTTTCTGTCATCTGTACAACATTGTCATTCTGAATAACCATAAATTATATTTCAATTTTCCTTCTATTCTTCTTCTTCCTCCTCTTGACCTTGTAGAAAAAAACATATTGTTGTAATTTGCTGTTCTTTTAAAGAGGAAGACAAATAGGCTCGCCTTTTTTTCTTAACATTTTGTTTGCATTTATAACTTCACTTTTTGTTTTTCCACTGCGCATAGCCTACCAGTGCAAGAAAAAACTGGTGCTAATGAAGCCATTATTGCTCACTTGATATTATTGAGCAAACATTTAGTTAAATAAATGCGGGACGAGGAGGGTGATTATGATGGTGACAAATTTTTATGTAATATTTTTTTCCACATGATGATGATGATATTATCATTGGATGGGTTTGAGTGACGATCATGAGAGAAGTGAAGGCTAAATTGGTGTCTGATCTTCCTCCTCCTCATCTTGTCTTTTTTGCCACTAGCACTCTACGCACATGATAATAAATGCAATAGCATAATGGTGCTTTAATAACAATGTGGCTACAGGATACGGCTTAATTAGTATTATAGATGGTGCATACAGTGCACACATCTGACACAAGTGTCAAATGAATGGGTTGACAGAGTGAGAGTGAGAATGCTAATTTTATTTTAATTTTTCTTTTGTGTTCCCTCATGTCGACCTCCAAACAAAGCATTAACAAGGTTTAATCAAGTAAATAAGTCATCGTCAGAGTAAAGTAGTTGCAAGCAAGCAGAAGAATGACAATGAAAATTGCCAGTAGTGGCGGCAAGGTGCTAATGATGATAAAAAAGCAGAAATTAGCATAATGCCACCATCACCACTACTGGAATATTTTAGCACAGAAAAGTCACTCATTATGATAGTCAGTCACCGTGTCATTGTCAATACTGTTCATTATTGTTGTCGGAGAATTATCGATGATTGCGTGTTTTTGTTGTCATAATCAGGACCATTATTATTATTATTGCAAGAATACCATTCTTTTAAAAATCATGTAATTGATTGGGATTAAGCGGTAGATGGTAATTAATTAGCCTGGCAACGAATATCGCTGTAGTATTTTGTTTTTATTATTACTACTAATTGCAATTATTTCATCAGCGTTTTAACGACTATTGTCATCATTAACGAAAAATAAGTGTGGTGAATAAACTGTGGTCACAACGACCTCGGCGGAAAAACGCCACTAGCAGTATAGTATAGCAAGCAGGAGCAACGGCATAATAGTAATAATAACATCTGTTTCACTTTAGCATCGTTGCCACCTACTACTACCTCCTCCATTTCTTATTGATGTATGCATTCCTATATGAGAGGAGAGAGTATGGAAAGCCGTTATAATAAATTTTACGTTTCTTGCCACCATCATCCACCTCCAAAAACTCCAACTGGGAGACTACCTAGCCTTGTTTTTTTTGCAGCGGGCAAAAAAACAATATGAAAAGCTTCTTACTTTCTTTTTCCGTTATATGTTTTTTGCACAAAAAAATCCGGATTCCTCTCGGAGTGTGTTCTTCCAACCAAACCCAACCTGAAAGGTATCTACATCTACCTACTAGAGAGATCCGTGTGTGTTTTTTTATTGCCGATAATAAAAAAAGTTAGTATGTGTACAACAGAGAGTACGTATGTAGGTATACGACAAAAAAGGAGAAACGCTTTGTGCGTCTGCTGGCTGAAGCTGCTGCTCTGCAAACTGAAATAAAAACGGGAGCTGGAGAATAATAGTATATTTTTTATTGCCACTATTGCTGCTGCCCCCGCTGCTGCTTCTCTCTGAGAGGACAGCAACGACGGCTGAAAAGGGTGTATTATTCAAAACTACTCCTAACGGCTTTCAAGCTTTTTGAAAAAATAATAAAATAGAGCCAGCGAAAAGCCAGTGATGCAGCTAGATAAATAGAAGAGACTTGTTCGTTTGAAATACCAGAAGCAGCATCAGCAGCAGGATTTTTATGGGAAAATATTCCTTAAAAAGGCTTTAAACGCCATTATGTATTTAGGTTAATAATCACACTTAAAAGTTTATATTTGTAGTATTGTCTGTCTTTGCTGATGTTGGCTAGCACGATTTGATCTTCTATCTGGACTTTTCCGTCATCCGTTCTGCTTGAGTTGTTGCCATAGAGAGTTGCATAACATCAAGAGGAATAATAATGATAATAATAAAAAGTGCACTTTTGTTCAAGTGGACGAATGGAAGGAGAGGTGATGACTACTACTATTTTTGTGTAGTATTACGATGGCGTGGATGGACTATGGACGCATGTTTGTCATCATCACTCCGACAACTAAAGTTCTCTTTGGATGCTAAAAATGAAAATAATAATAATAGTAATAGTAATAAGCATGTTGATTTGATAGATGGCTGCGTTTTTTTTACAAATTTGCTTTCGCCAATTGATAGTTCAATGCACTACATCTTATTCAAGTTTGAACTCTGGATTTTCTTTTAATATTTTTATCATGCCTCCTTTAATTTTCCTAAATTCAAGTTAAATAGTATTAAACGTAGTAGAAAAAAATAAAATGAACATCCAAACATCATTGCCACTTTCAGTTATTTTTATGCTGGTGGTGATGAACATGATGTTTATTTGTTTATCCATTTTTTGCAAATTTTTATGCACTTCCTCATATCATTTTTCATTACGTCTGCTTTGCTGCTGATTAGAATAAAGCATCGAAAAGATGAAAAGCAGGAGAAAAGCGTTGTAAATACGTACAGGAAGGAAGCAAAAAGGACGAAAGAAAAAATTCTGTAGCATGTATTTTTTTCTTCTTCTTCCTGTCCTCATTTGTACCAAATTTTTATGATGACCACCAGCACCCCAGTAAAAATACTAATAAAAATCAGTGCCACTACACAGCAGTACCATTCTTGTTAATCAGCACATAAATTGGTAGCGGTGGCGATACTCTTGCTACTTTGCAGAACCGAAAATATAAAAAGAGCAGAGAAGCACAAGTAATAGCAGCAGTAGTTGAGTCTGATTTTATTTTTATTACCTGATTCATTTTATGAGTTGTTTAACAGTAGTAGAAGCAGTAGAAGCAGCAGACAGAGTGGAGGTGGTGGTGAATGGTAGATTTTAGTCAGTCAATCGCACTGGCAAAAAAATATCTTTAGAATTTGCACAACGAACGACATGTGTTGCTCCGTTTTTTTCTCTCAATCTTATCTGTATGTCTGTCATTGTCGGTGTTGATGGTGGAATATGGTTGAAGGGAATTTTGGTTAGATTGGATTCTTGTTAAATTAGTTGCTACTAGATGAGAGCAGATTGGAATAAATGCATAATAAAAAGTGGGCTTAATCAGGGCTAGTCATCTTGTTGATCGTCATATAATCATTTCTCTCAATCTTATCTGTATGTCTGTCATTGTCGGTGTTGATGGTGGAATATGGTCGAAGGGAATTTTGGTTGGATTGGATTCTTGTTAAATTAGTTGCTACTAGATGAGAGCAGATTGGAATAAAAGCATAATAAAAAGTGGGCCTAATCAGGGCTAGTCATCTTGTTGATCGTCATATAATCATCATGTAAACATGTGTATGTGTGTGTGAATATGATGGTATATGATGATATGGTTGAGTGAGAGGAAACATGTATGCTAAATAGTGACGATGATGGTGACGAGGACGACCATGGTTATATTGATGATGATGATAAGCAGAGAGGTGAATAAACTAAAAAGTAAAACACGTTGCTAGACACGATGATGATGGAAAATGGTAGTATAGCATACCGCTACTTTTGCCGTGTTGTCATAAATTATGAGCTGAGCTTTGGCTGGAAAAATGGTAGACAAAGAAGGGGCAAATACTGATAAGGATTATATGTTTAAAAAAGACCGACACCAGTAAAGTACATAATTTGGCGTTCTTATCGCGTGCTATGGGAAATATAAGAAGTTAAACACATATGTTTGAAAAAAACATTTAAATGGACCTTTACAAGCTTATTATGTAGTACAGAGTAGTTTTTCGATGGCGGTGGGTTATCGATTGATGAGAAATAAGTAGGTAGTTATTTGGTATTACGTAATTCATGAATTATTTGGTAGAAGCCATGAGAAAAAAAATGATGAGTATTCGGCGTTTTTTTGTTTGTCATCAAATTGATTGTCAAATTACAGTAGCTGTACTTTCGTCACAGTAACACATGAAAAAGATGTGTGTAATTTGGCTGAAAATAAATAAATACAAAATTATGCTGATGATGATAATCAATGATCATGATGAATCAGGATGACGACGATTTTATTTTTATATTTATGGGAATTGGGCTGATTATGAGTCATTATTCGTGGCAAATTGGTTGGCTTACATGAATAGATTTTTTTTATATCTCCAGCTTTCATTGAAAGAATATTTTTTGAATTCGAAGAATACTAAATGAGAAAAAAGATGAAAGATAACTGTAAAAATGGAATGGAAAGTTTCCGCGGCATTGGCATTGGAGTCGTCGTCGTGTGTCTGAGCGTCAGTGAACTGTGTAGACTAACAGTAACAGTGTTGCAAAATAGAGTAATACGCTATAACTATTATTAACATAAGAATAGTAAAAACGGAGATATTGAATACTCTGAATTATTTTTTTTGGGTAGTGTTGACGTGAAGTTAGTGGAATCGGTGGGTAGTAATTCGCAAATTGCAGATGGACGAGTCTGGTGATCAATTCACAGACAGATTTTCCTTTTCTTAGAGAAACTTTCTGTCAAAAAGTCTGTAAATATACAATAGAAAAATATGAGCAAAGAACAACTAATTATTTTTAAGAAAGACGACGACAACGCGGAGGACAAAGTACATTCATTCATGTCTATAAATACTTTTTCATTTTTACCAGTGTACCTAATTAATTGGAAATGATTTTCTTGCGAAATCTAATAATAATCTTGTTCTATTTTTTTACACAGATAAATCTTCGACTAATTCTCGTCAGTGGGAAAACAAAGGAATTCCTCTTCAGCCCAAATGAGTCGGCCGGTGACATTGCACAACATGTTTTCGACTGTTGGCCAGAAGGTATGTACACGTCTATTTATAACTTTTATTTTCTTCTTGAAACTTTTGTTATCATCTGAAAAAATCCCAATCACTTGTTTCATAAATTGATGTTCAATTACTTATCCAAACTAGTAAACTCATCATCACAGTATCATTCTTTCTGTACAATTAATAATTATTTTTACTGCCAGCTTCCAAATAAACACAACTGTTGCTCCTTCTCTTTTGTCGTCATCTCCGCTTTCCGAAGAAGAAGAAGAGAGTCAGTCACTCGAGTTCAGCTGAGTTCATACACTGCTTCGTCAAATCAAAGTTATCATCATCATGACTCGCGCATATGTTCTGTTTCTGTTCTGCATCCGTATATTCCTTTATCCATCCATCTGTCTACACACTGCCTACACACATGTATAAATAGTTCCTTCCTTCTTAAAGGAAGCAAAACAAAAGGGCAAAAATCTCTAAATGAAATTCAAAACTTTTGTTTGTTCAATACCTTTCCCACTGAGAAAGTACCTACCCAAAATCACTTTTTTTCTATTTCTCTCTTGCATAACTTGTCATCATCACACATTTTATTAGTATCATTTTATAACCAGACCAAGATAACAGCGCCCATCACCCCTATCCACGTCATCACCCTGTTTTTTGCTGTTTCTTTGATAAAATAGCTTAAAGGAAATACTAGAAATAGCTAGTTGAAAGGAAATGCAAAAAAAAACAAAGATGAAAAAGAAGAAGAAAACGGGAAAAGTTCTACTGACTTATAAACGCACACAATCAATCTGAAAAGTATGTAGGTAGGTTGTTTTTTGGCAAACACATCATCAAAATGTAATATACCATGCGTAAATACAGGCAGTAGCATTGCATTGTTTATTTTCCTTCTTGAAGCTGAACTAGATCCAATCTTTTCAACTGCCTATAATAATAATGATAATAATAGAAGGCATAATAGTACGCAACGTAGCGTGCAATATTGCATGATACATAGTCATCATCAACAGCATCACCACACGTTCCCCGTATTTTTTTCAACGCCAACAAAAATAATCAGAGTAAATGGGATGTTTTCATGGTGGGAAGAATCGGAGAATGTGATGCAAAATTGTTATACATATTTTTTAAGCGATCATTTCATGACAATAATAAAACAGTAAGGTGCTCTACTTATAGGACAGAAAGCTAAAAAACAAAATAAGCATTTCCAACACATTAAAAAATTCGCAAGTTTTATCAACTTTTCTTCTGCGCAAAAAAAGTAAAGATCCGGCATAATCCATTATATTCTATAGATACAGTTGTCACTACTGCATTTTTTGTTACCGAAGAGGCCGTAAAAATGGAAAGAATACGAGAAGATTGATATCAACGAGAAACACGATGAAAAGAATAAATGAAAAAATATATAGAGCAGCAGAAGCAGTAGTAACATTGTGTGAATTTTGCATTGCAGCAGAAAACGGTGATATGCTGGGTTTTTTTGAAGGCAGGTAGTAAGTCAGTCAGTCATGCTACATATATCACAGCCACCACAAATATCATCACGACTGATTCTAATGCTGCTGCTTCGTACAATAAACATAAAAAGATTTTTAGTAGAAGCTTGTAGGTAGGCAGGCACACACATTATTATTGTAGCCAACCAAATATATAGGCATTCTCTTTTTCGTTATTATTCAATTCAACCTACATTGCAATAATAATGGACTGTTTTGTTATGATGATCATCATCACAATCATGCTGGCTGACTGATGGCATATTGGTGTTTGGCACGCTGACGCAGACTCTTTTAACTGACTGACTGAATGAGCAAAACGAGTTAGATATTAGATGCCGTGGTAGAAATAGTAGGTATTTTCAGTTTGAGCGAGTCCACTCTAATCCGCAAACGAAACGAAACCAACACTACTACTAGTCTACTAACTGCACCGTTATCCCTCTTTATTTACCTTATTTGCACGTTTTTTTCTGATTGAATCTGTTTTTTTGTATTATGGTATCATCATCATTCGTATAGGTATATTTATTTCAAAGATTTTTTTTCTATAACGCATTTCAAATATTTTAGTGAGGAATAAGGAGAAAAAAATGTAATTTGGGAATTTTGTAATAAAAGTAAGGAATAAAATTGGACGGGTGTCTAGCAGCCTACTTTGGAAACTTACCTGATGATGATGGTATGATCATCCTGCTGTAATTTTCATGCTTAGGTATATTTTTTCCTATATCTTCTTCTTCTTCACCATCATCATCATGTGTGTTGTGTAATACAACTAGTTAAATGGATGTTTGACATGACAGTATATTTTTACATTATTTTTTGAAAGTAGTATAGACTGTTGTTGTTATTATTATTAACGGGTAAGGTGAAGGAGGGAGAAGACGAGAGTATTATTGTTATTGTTGTGCTACTGTCAAAACCACGATGATCATCATTCCCGTCTCATGATGACGATAAGCATACAATCACTTCACTCACAACACCATTTTTTTCAACCATGCTATTATTGTTGGCGAAATCCATCTAAAAATACAACTGCAAAAAAGCGTGTTACATGAAGCGAAGTAGCTGAGCTTGAAAGACTGACTTGTCTGACGATGAGTGAATTTCACTTCTTCTTTTATCCTATCAAATTGACTAGCCTAAAAATGTACATATACCTAGCAAGAAAACGTCAACATGGAATAAGTACACAAAAGCAAGACAGGAAGAGTGTAACTGACAGCAGTGTTCAAAATATCTAGAAAAAAATATGCTTGTTTGGGGCAGATGTGTAAAAGTTGCGGAAGGGCACTTTCTGAAAAAAAATGTTTAAAAAGGCAAGGCGTTTCTATAATTTTGCTGTAGGAGCTGCTGTAACTCAACTACTAGCTCTATTGAACTTTACACAGGAAATAAACAAATGATGTTTATGGGTAGC
>JAANSP010003424.1:0-11333 GCA_036850745.1 Homidia socia
ATAAAACCCTTAAGGGTTGTCCGATTTGGCTGAAAATCAATAGGCTTGTAGACCTTGGTCTGTAGAGTCTGTATACCAAATTTGAAGTAATTTGGTTAAACGGTGTAGGAGTTAGAGCGCGAACGGCCGGACGGCCGGACGGCCGGACGGCCGGACGGCCGGACGGACGGACAGACTGACAGAAGGATTTTAGTAGGTATCACAAAGTGACACCTAATAAAGCCGTAGTTCGTGTTGAGACTTGTTTTTTCATACTCGAATCGTCTGCAATGCTCAAATGAGCAAGGAGTTTTCTTATTTTTGTGTTTGGTGAAAAATATTATTTAGACTTCTTGTGGGGTTGCGTTTAATTAAAAAATCTACTGAAGGTAAGTTAAAATATTTAAAAAGCTTGTCATTATTTATTTAACTGTTAAGTTTGATAACTTTAAATTGTGTTGTGTTTGTCATCGTCATCTTCATCAGCTATTTACATTCGAAGGTTCAAGTTACGTAATTAAATTACGACTTATGGGCCAAAGTTACCAGTGTATTGGAGTAACTAGTTATTCCAAAGCTTCAACCAAGTTAAAAAAAGGCAGTGTCATTTGAAAGTTCAGGATATTGGTCAGTGTCATTTAGAAGTCTAATAAATATTTAGTGTCATACGAAAGGTCAGGAAATCAGTCAGAATTATTTGGAAGTTAAAAAAAGTCAGTGTCATTCGTAAAGTCAAGAAATTAGTCAAAATTAATCAATGTCATTCGGAAGGTCAGGAACTTTTTCAAATTCATTTCGAAGTTACTCAGTTCCGTAATTACAACGTGTTTTGGAGTAACTAGTAACTCCAAGTTTTTAATACATCTTTGGAAGTACAAATCATTTTTAAAATTCATACAAAAAATCAAGTAAATAATCAGAATCATTCAGAAATTTAGGAAGTTCAAAATCAAAATTATTCAAAAGTTTACAAAAATAATCAGAATTTTTCAGTAGTTCAAATAGTACCAAGTCATTTAGATCGTCGTATGTGTCAGAATTTAATTGGAGTTACTAGTAACTCCAAAATTTTCGTTACAAAAATTAAAATTCAATAAAAAGCTAACATTATTGCCATTTTTGTTTGTTACAGCTTACAGCAAGGCAGCAATCTCCAGTGTCAGCAGTCTCCAGTGTCAGCAGTCTCCAGTGCCAGCAGTCTCCAGTGTCAGCAGTCTCCAGTGTCAGCAGTCTCCAGTGTCAGCAATATCCAGTGTCAGCAATATCCAGTATCAGCAATCTCCAGTATCAGCAATCTCCAGTATCAGCAATCTCCAGTATCAGCAATCTCCAGTATCAGCAATCTCCAGTATCAGCAATCTCCAGTATCAGCAATCTCCAGTATACAGCAGTCTCCAGTATCAGCAGTCTCCAGTATCAGCAATCTCCAGTATCAGCAGTCTCTAGCGTTAGTTCAATACTCTTCGTTGGATTTGGTACATTCCTTCCACCAGGTCAGATCTCTTTTATTTAATTATTCTCCGTGTCACAAATAGCAAGCAATGGCATTTTCGCCCGTCATAGATACGGTCTTAAATAATTTCGTTTACGCATACACATATAAATGAATGTACATAATGGAAATGTCGGCTAGGAGTAACTAGTTACTCCTAAATCTAAATTTTATTCATATTTTCATAGCTTGCACTTGAGTTTGTTTGCACTTACTGGAATCATATTTATTATATACTGTCCACATTACATATGCATACAATAATCAAATGTCACTTCTGAGCAATATTGCTGTGTTTGTTTTAGAATTCAACCAACTACTTAAGCATTTGGCTTAGCAATATTCCACACAAAATGTGCAAACTCACCCCACTCGCATATGTAATGGAAACGCATTTTGAATTTTAGTTGAACTTGAATGACTTACTTCTAGGTTGGCCAGTAAATACCATTAATGAAACTAATAGATATCACTTGATCCTTTTTAAAATTTTAGAAATAACTGATATGAATAAACAACTCGATTTGGGGGTTACTAGTAACCCCCAGTCCTCCGACAAACAAAATCTGCCTCCCAACAAACCTGCTGAAAGAGAGGAACTCGTCACTAGTGATGAAGAAAATTGGGAGCCTAGCGCAAAGCGAAAACGGGAGAATGAACCCAAGAACGAAAAGCAACCGAGTGAAACTAAAGCGGAGAGGCTTAAGCGACAACGGCGAGAACACGACGAATTTCAAATAAGGCTGAAGCGGGAATTTACTATCACCACGATGCCAATGGATGGGTAAGTTTATAAATAATCGCACGATTTCGCATTTAAGTAAACATACTCAGCAGATGATTGATTGTGGATTTTATAATTACAGGAACTGCTTATTCCATGCCATCGCAACACATCTCAAGGTAGAACGGCCATGGCTAGACCAACAACTAGTGCGAGACGAAATCTTTGCGTACCTCGCGTTAGCCCGATATTCTCCAGACCATCCATTGGCAGTGATGCTAGAAGAGGAGGAAACTAAACAAGAATGTAAGTAATGTCAGTACTTTGCGTTTATCGCATTACATGTACAAGTTGATTAAATATTATGTACTGGTTTTTTTCAGTTGACGAGATAAAGATGCCTACAAAATACGGCGGACAACTAGCCCTATTAGGAGCAAGTCAGTGGTATGAAATAAATATTAATGTTTATCTTCCGGCTGCAGCTAAGCCCGACGGGTACAGGACAGCTAAGCAAGGTGCATCAACACTGACAGTCGCCTTCTACCCCTGGACCCGCCATTACGATTTGTTGACACCGTTGGACCAAAAACCTCTTCCTCTGTCAAAACCATCGGAGCAAGCCAAGGGGCAAGCTATTTTGTCTTTGGGAGCAACTAGTTGCTCCCAATCTACTCAGGTTGCCGTGCCAGCAACAATGCCATCAGCGACAGTGCCATCAGCAACAGTGCCATCAGCAACAATGCCATCAGCGACAGTGCCATCAGCAACAATGCCATCAGCGACAGTGCCATCAGCAACAATGCCATCAGCGACAGTGCCATCAGCAACAATGCCGTCCGTAACAGCTATCGTTAAGAGCAGCTACTTTCCGGTTGTGAAAGTTCCCTCAAAAGACGAATTTCAGAAGGCAAAGAGGAAGCAAACTCCAAAGCGAAAGAAGACGGACCCAGCAAAAGGTTGTAAGAAATTAACAGAGTATTTCCAAAAAAATGAAACGAGCAGCTCCACGTCATTGCAATTCAGCATAGCTCAGAATCCTACCACGCGACCAACTATCAATCCAATCCAACAACAATCTTATTTGGCGGTTGCTAGTAACCCCAAATCCCAGACCGGAGTCCTTGCCGACCAAGTAGAAATTATAGACCTGTCTGCTGACGACGATGAGGTGCCCGATATTGCAAGTTCAACTCGGAACGAAATAGTTGCGGCAATTTTGGCTAGTAGCCCAGGCGAATCATTTGAAGAAGAAGGGTTGGACTGGCTTTCTGACGAATATGAAGACGAGGAGTACAGCTATCCAGAGGAAAGTCTGCAGGACGAAACGCAGACATCTAAGTCAAGCATGGGGGTTACTAGTAACCCCCAATTTTCGCTGCATAACATCCAACCTAAGGATGTAGAAAATAGACAAAAAGAGGTAAGCCGTGAACATAACAGTTTTATCTTTACAAAACATGGGCTTTGTTAATTGTACACATTGCATATTGAAGCATCTGTAATCGCGCATTTTTAAAAAATATTTTTGTTTTCATTCCAAGGCTTTACAAATCAATTTACTGTATTTCAAAGCATGATTTAGTGTGAAAAAACTAAACTATACCTCACTCGTATAAAATTTGGCGGCTAATTTGTAACTGCCAATATTGAGAACCTACGGACAAGTTTGAATTTAGGTTTTCTGTTTTGATAATATTTTTGTTTTCATTTTTAAACTTTACAAATCGCATCTTTGTGTATCTGAGCACGACTTAGTGGACAGATCTGAATGCATGCCTCACTCGCATTAAAGTATTGGGTTTATTTGTAGCTGTAAACTCTGGTTACATTAAGGTACTGTTTCTTTAACAAATATTTTTGTTTTCATCCCAAGGTTTTACAAATCAATTCATTACATATCTAAGCATGATTAAGTTGGAAAAAACTAGAGTATACCTCACTCGTATAAAAGTTGGTGGCTTATTTTCAACTACTAATATTGAGGACCAAAGCAAAAGTTTGAACTTAGGTACTCAGTTTTAAGAATATTTTCATTTTCATTCTTAAACTTAACTCATCGCATCTTTGTATGTCTGACCATGATTTTGTTTAAAAAAATAAAGCATACCTCACTCGCATTTAAGCTACAAGTTCATAAACTAACGATGAGAGTTCAAATTCGTGTTCAAAGATTTTCCAATCATTTGCATGGCATAAGTAAGCGACTCCCCCTGCATATCTCACTAGCATAAAAACTGGTTCCATATTTTTGAATGATAGCACATTGTTTTTAAAGCCGCAATCGTAAATTCATCCAGAATTTTTTCATTTTGTTTATTGAGTTAATATTGTGTGAATATTATTTCAAATTACTGGTTTTTATATAAGGTCAATTTGTTGTGATTTCTTCAGGACTTTATCAAATGCCCCATGCCAAGATGTGAGTTTAAAGCTGCCACTGCTGAAGACGTCAAAATACACGGGAAGAATGAGCACAATGAAACATTCTGGGAATGTAATGATTGCCCTGGTCGAGTGTTTACACGCACATATCTCAACGAGCATCATAGACTGTATCATGCTTCTGAAAGGCAATGTGTTTTTTGTGGAGAAATTTTCAAAAATTGTGACGTCTTGGGAACGCACTACAAGAAGATACACGGGGACCGAATTGGATTGGTGAAACCACCGATGAAATTGATTTTCTTGCCCCCAACCCATCTACCGTTACGGCTTCGTGACATTGTGGATGTTCCTTCTCATCTGACGCTTCTTTCAGGGGAGCAGTTTGTCATTGCATTTGACATGGAACATTGCCGACCTTCGTTTGCTTACGAGGAGATAAACCACGACATGATAACAGCGGGGAATTCGTACAAGCGCCCACCTCCTTTTGCTCCCGACCCACAGATTCTCAAACGTCAAGTCACAAGTTTGGCCATCAACCACTTGGGATATGCATGTGGTCATTTAGCTGCTGCACGCAACCATCGAAATTCGCCAACAGCGTTTTCAGAGACATGTCAAATGTCCAACATCGTCCCTATGCCGTCTAGAGTAAACTGGTATTTGGGAATCGATTGAAAGGTTTCAGCGAACCTTGACCGAGTATTGGACTACGATTCGCATTATTTCGGGAGCAGTATATGACAAGTAGAAACAAATTTTTCATATATATTGACTATCAACATAATTGTTAATTTTTTAACAGTAGTTTAATTAAATTAATGTGTTTATTTTGGGACAATTTTAGGTCGTCAAAACGGAAAAGTGTAGGTTGTGTCGTGGTATCGGTTCCAACACACCTGTACAAAGTTTTAGTGATTGAGAGACCTGGGCAATCCGCTCAACTGCAGGGTTTCATCGTTCCAAATGAACACTACGAAAATTCGTCGTCTCCTTTTCACCGCAGGAGCTCAATCAATGAAATCTCTTCCTTGTCAGGATTATCGTTTCCGGGAGCACATGGAAGAAGAATGACGTGGGATGTGCCCGAACATGGTCCAAATTTAAGGTGCAAGAAGACGTTTTGCGCTGCTTTTTTCACCACACCTGAAGAACTGGAGCAGCACACAAAGGAGCACGATGCAGAATTCCGGTGCAGGTAAGAATGACTAATCGCTTAAGTATTTGCGAACTAATTATCGTAATTTTAACTCATATTTAACAAATATTCCTAAAACTGTTGTACACGTTAGATATTGCCGCACACTATGTGTTGATCAGGATGATCTGGATGCTCATGAAGACGCCCACGAGGTTTATAGGTGTCCTGTCCCAAATTGCTGCTACTTGACCAAAGCGGCTTGGCTTTTACCTCTCCACATTCGTCGTCATAAGGGGGAAAAGAGCATACTTTGTGTGATAGATGGATGCGATTATGGTATTGCAATTGTTTTAGATGTGTTCTTATAAGATTTTGTTTGCTAAGTATCAGTTTTTCTGTTACTTTATATTGTAAAATGTTTTCTGGTTTAGCTTGTCACACTAATTCTGAGCTGACACATCACATGCGAACGCACACGGGGGAAAAACCATTCAAATGTGGAATATGCGATTACTGTTAAGTTAACTGTTAACTGTGATACGTTTTATTTCTATTTCAGTTAACAACTTGATATTTATTTCGTTTTGGTACATTTTAATCCCAAAAATTATAGCATTATAAATAACTCAAGTAAAATATTTGCTTTAATCTAACTTTAGCTGCTGCTGCTAAGACGAACCTTCTCCGCCATATAAGATGCCATGACCCTGATTTTGGATTCCCTTGTCCGGAATGTGGAGCACGTAAGAAGTTACCTGCTGCATTTTACCTGAAAGCTTCTCTACGTGTAAGCTGTTTATTCAAGTTGGATAATGTTTTGATGCTTATTTTTCTCTTTGTAGGATTAAGCAGGAAAACGACTCTGACGTACCATCTGAACAGGCATTTCGGACGGACACCCTACAAGTGCATTGTTCCTGGTTGCCATCAAGGTTAGTTTTATGTTGTATTTATACATTCTCACATTAATTATGTTGATATTTTTACGCCACGGTAAAGATGTATACTATTTTCCAGCATTCCACTCACCAGAAGACAGAAGCACGCACATGAGGAAGGAGCATCCAACAAATGTCAAATCTAAGGCTCCAAAGGGGGAAAAATAAAGAAATGAGGTTTTTGTTGTCGGTTTTACTACTTAGTTTTAATGGAATTATCCTGGTAGAAAATGTTTTGCAAGATTCAGAAAGTAGTAGCAAAGTCATGTAAGAGTAGTCATTTAAAATGAAACACATGGAGGCAACTAGTTGCCTCCAATTGAGTATATACTGTTTATGCGATCTCCCAGAAAATAAATAAATTACTTACTTGTAGCGAATTAGTATTTGAAAAGTGTCTAGTAATAAGTTTTCTGTTGTTTTCGTTCTTTACAAGAGTTTGCAAGTATTTATGTTCGTAATAATAAAATCATTTTCACTAATATCTGGATAGTTGCAGGATTCAAGAAGAATCTTGAATCAGTCTTGGAATACTAGTCCTTTAAAGTGAAGTCCTTGAAAATTTTGAAAAATTGGAGGCAACTAGTTGCCTCCAACGAAAATCTTATTTTTGTATGAATTTGAAATTATGTAAACGTTCAGTATTAAAAATAATGATCGCTGTTATTAATTGTTCATTGTTATTTGGTGTTTTACTTTGAAAATTTGAAAGATTTGTGTTCACATTCTATTCCATGAATTAAATTCTGCTCTAGTTAGTAACTAAGTTGGAAAATTTTCAGAAAAATTTCACCATGATTTTTTGGCTACAGGCCAAGCATTCCGCACGAATAAGTTGTTTTGTCGGGTTATTTTGTATCGTTTAAGCATACTATATCATGCACTGACTCTGTTTTTGTTGTGCCTCTAGTCACTTCACTCTCTTTTCTTATCTTATGGGCAGAGTTTCAGTGTAAATTTGGCTGCTTAAAACTAAAATGTAGACATTGAAGTTTCTGATTAGAAATGTTTCTGTTTGCGATGGAGTATTATTTTTTGCATTCATAAAATCAAGAACAGTTTATTGAGGCCCGGACGATTTTTTGCGAATTCAAAAGGAAAAATCTCTTATTTTTATAGAAAATTTCAAATTATGGAGACAAAATCTTTCCTATTGTCCTGTCATTTTTAAAAAGATTATTATGCGTGTGTAAGTAATGATATGAATGATGAGGCTAAAGTTTATGGACTTTCCATGTACTTATAAATAAGCCAGTAGACTACTCTGGAGAATGTACTTCAACTACCTTAACCTACTTAACATGATATTATAACAAAGATTAACAATATTCCATAATTATGGTGCGTGTATGGTACGTGGCAATCCTATAGTCCTTTGGAAACTCCAAAATCAAATACGGGAACATTCGCAGTCGATTCGTACGTGTGCACAAAGATGTATCGTTTCGTTATCATCACGAGGATCAAAGATGATATTCTGCAAACTAATCATCATGAACCGACGAGAACATTTTAAAACAAGCACGAACCATAGCAGTTCTGTACGTAGACAAAAAATGTATTTTACGTACCTATCCAGTGACAGATACAGAGTTCGTGCAAATTTATTGTCAAAGTGCTTATTTATTTTTGTCTGCCTTGATAATAATTATAAACAATGTTAAGCCATTGATAAAAGCCTATTAATGTTGCTTGTTCTAGAAAACGTATAATATGCTTCATCATGGTCGCTTCATTGGTTATTTTCGAAATAGGAACTGGAAATAAATGCCAACTTGCAATCGCTGATAAAGCCTTCAACAGTTCTTGACATAATTTGTTTGATAATAATAATTATTGGTCGTAAAAGTAATAGTTGTCGACGCTGGAGAAACTGATGGGTGACAAATTAATGTCATTGATGGGTCGGTTGCTTTTGAGATTAGCTTTGTTTATCGTTGATGATAAGACTGATTATTTTAAAACAGGAAAACAAATGCTTGTCTTGTTTGTTTCAATACTAGATGGAATAATCATTTGATTATGCAACTTAAACAAAGTTAAACAGTTTTATCTATTTAAACAATTAACATTTAAAATGCAAGATTGTTTCAAGATATTTTGCCGTTTAAATTACATTTATTTAAAGATTTTATTTTTGTATTTTAACTTGAAAAATATGGAAAATTTTCAATATAAACTGGTAAATGGCTGATTTCTGCCTTTCAACTTAAAAAATATATGGCAAAATTATGAATTTCAGGAATTAATTTCAATAAAAAACAAGATGTCATGTATTCAATGATTTTTTATTTTCTCTTCTTTTTAAATTATTTGCAAAAATATACTCTGACATATGATATCCTTAGAGAGCTGCGATAGCCTCGTTGATGCGAACATTGCCCCAACCTACAAGAAACGACAATGTATTAAATGTAGTTTTAATACTTTTGAACCTATTGAACTAATAATTACTAAAATAAAGATACTTATTATTACCGTGTGAGTTGTTAGGCCATGGGTTGGTCTCATTAACACCTGAAATTATAAAGAGAAACGGTGAATCATTTTAATTTCAGTAGTTTATTTGCATTGATTGGTGGGATTTTATCGTACCTCCTCCTGGGCAGCGAATTTCGCCAATGTCTACTCTGAATGCAGTGTTTTGAAGAGCTTCTGCAACTTGCTGGAAGGTGGATTCAGCGTTCTTTTGACGAAGAAGTGCAACTGATCCTACAGAGAGGCAATAAAAATAAAACGTTATGGAGAAAGTTTAGTGAAATTTTTGGTGAAAGTTATATGCATATAGCAAGTTGATTGCTAACCAGCAACATGAGGACATGCCATGGATGTGCCTGACATGTAAACATAGCATTGATCACAGAGATTGGAGGCAGATCTGATATTGTTTCCGGGAGCCGATACTTCTGGTTTAATTCTTAGAGCAGTTTGGGAGGGTCCGTGGGAAGAAAAGGAGGTTATGAGATTTTGGGCATTGGTGGCACCTGTATTTTTAAAATGGCGAAAATACATGGCATTATTAATGTGCTATAAGAAAACCAGATTATCTCAAACAATGTTTCCGGGAGCACTAACTTCGGGTTTGATCCTTAGAGCAGTTTGGGAGGGTCCGTGGGAAGAAAAGGAGGTTATGAGATTTTGGGCATTGGTGGCACCTGTATTTTTAAAATGGCAAAATTACATGGCATTATTAATGTGCTGTAAGAAAACCAGATTATCTCAAACAAAAATGGTGGAAGTTGTAGAATAATACGGACCAACAGAAATGACATTAGGTTGATCTCCGGGAGAGTTTGCGGTACGGCAAAGAGGACCGCTGTTTCCAATAGCTGAAAAATGGATTGTATTTGTCAATAAAATGATCAAGAAAATAGTCTCAAATTTTCTAATTATCATTAATTTATTATAAAAGTACTTTTAACAGCGTACCGAAAACAGGAACAATGCCAGCCGCTTGCCAAGCGTTAATAACGTCGTTGTAAAAGGCGTCTTCGTTTCCACCTCCCCAACTGTTGCTGACAACTGTGGGCTTCTTGGAGCAGTCTTCTTCTCTTCCTAC
The DNA here is from genome assembly GCA_036850745.1 of Homidia socia. NCBI lineage: Eukaryota > Metazoa > Arthropoda > Collembola > Entomobryomorpha > Entomobryidae > Homidia > Homidia socia. The sequence continues at coordinate 10,222 of JAANSP010003424.1, forward strand.
GAGTAACCACATAAAAATTTGTGAATCTCCGAATGTATGTGGGATAAAACGACCAATTTAAAACTTACCGTCGGGCAAAGTTGGGCAGATAACCCATTCTCCACAAACCAAAAGAGCTTCCTCTGTGGCAGAGCTTCCGTCAAAGGCACGACAATGCATCCATTCACTATCGGGTGCGACTCCAGTACCGTCCTTTCCTGCAATGGTGCCTAGAGTTTTCCAAATGCAATTTTTTAAATTTAGCCAAAAAAGACATGCCAAATCGGCAATTGATAAAATGTTGAAAACAATGTAACGATATTTTTTATTGTATTTACCCATCACATGAGTTCCATGCCCAGCGGAATCTAGAAAAAATGATTTTTTCAGTTAATTATAAAATATGCAAAATATCGAAATTAAAAACTCTGTTTAAAAAAATTCAATCAGTAGTACCGGCAGGGGTTAGACTTTGTTCAAGGCTAGCATCAAACCAGTTGTAAGCTTTCACGCATACCGGCAGCAAGAGCGACATGGGTAGCTCGGACTCCAGTGTCTAATAGGAGTTCGTACAATCGATTCTAATAAAGCTTTGAAAATGCAAAAAATTGCCGAGCATAAGTTACATAGTTATTCACTTACCAATAGCAGCAACAACAACACCAGCTCCGGTCCATCCATCTTCCCAGGCAAGGTCGGCGTTAATTATGTCAACTCTAAAATATTCCAATGAAGCAAAACATTTTTAATTTTTCAGTAAAGCAAATGCTATTATGTATTCATTAAAATATCAAGTCTCAAGTACCCCCATTCCAGAACTTTTGGTGCTGGAGCAGGTCTAGTCTCAACTTCTTCAAGATGGATAACTCTAGCCTCACGAATTTCTGCGATTTCGGTATCAAAGTTTTTGGTGAGCTGTTGAACCAAAGTGTAAGGTGCATTCTTGACACTGATGCGGTTGGCAACCCAGAAGGACTTGACCTGACCCTCAGTTGTGCGACGGCTCAAAAATGAGAGAATGGGCTGTTGGGCGGTTTTGGTGAATTCACGGAGTTCTTGAACGAGCCGGGTGGTTTTGGCAGCAGAGTTAGCGTAACGACCACGGTTTATGGATGCTACAAGAGGGGCAACGG
>JAANSP010003425.1:0-11332 GCA_036850745.1 Homidia socia
AAAGCCGATGAAGTAAATAACGATAAGTGCTACTTCTCTCCCTCTACCCTTAAAGGTTGTATGTGTGTGTATTTGTCGAAATACTTGTCTTTTTTCAGTTCTGTCATCTCGGCATCGTACATTGTATTGATGATGATGTGCTGTGGTGGAGGAGAATATTATTGCTCCTTAAATTCATTGTGATTGTGAATTATTGAAAAGTAAACTATTATTTTTATTTTCTTTATTATGATTGATTCTCAAGTGCAATAATAAGTGGATGCGATACTCCCAACATTATCTACTTGAATTTCAATCATTTTCAGCAGCTTCTCTAAATGGAAAAAAGGCAGCAGCAGCAGAAAAGATAAATAAATAAACAAAATACATACCAATCAATGATGATGAGAGGACGTGGCTTTTCAAGTTATTTATAAATGTAGCCAGCTACTATACTGTGTATGCATTAGGAAAAAGTCTTATTTCAAGAGATAAATAAGTAAAACTGCCTTTTACTTGCGACCATTTTTTCTTTGCTCATTTCAAATTTTCTTTTAGAGTAAACCTGCGCGTAATTAAAGAAGGCTAGAGCTTCTCAACATGCCTTGTTGGTGGGCTGTATGATGAATCTAGTATTCCTACAGATTTTATTTTTTAATATTTGGTATATAAGATGAATTATATAAATCCCAAAAATGCATGAACGTTAATATTTATGGGATCTACTTATTTGTGGAATGTACAGTATTGATGTTTTGAAGCCATGAAAATGAAAGTATTAATGAAACATTAAATCCGATTAAAAGCAGTGGATGGGATTACAACTTGTTATTTTACTTCAGTGGAGTTCAAGCAAATGCACATGACAAATAAAAACTCTTGAAGGAAGTCAGCGTTGTAGTATGGTTTTGTGGTCATAACCTGAGTTTCGTCAGGAATAGATCAGATCCCTCAGGAGCACAGCTTCTATTATCCGATGTGAAGGTACAAAATGGGCACCTTGATTGCATTATTTTGTAATTCGAACGTTACAGAAAATTTTCTCAACTTTTCGTTGCAAAAATTAACATGCTAATATAGATATATGAACAAAATAAAACGCCAGTTTTTCCAACCGCATAAAAAAGTAAAGTGTGGAATGGAAACCCAAGTTCACGCTGTCCAAAGTTTTTCCAAAAGTACATATATATTAGTATCTACTGCATATCCTTTTAACGTCTATTCCCCTTATCAAACTGATAATCGTACTTGTATAATTTTTCATCTCTTTTAATCTCTCCTGTTGAACAACTCGTATTACAAACTCATTACAATTTATTGCTGTGTGTGTATATAGCACAACAAAAAGTAATCATTTAGTATTTTCTTTTGCATTCATCATAATCTCTCTGTGTAATCCTTTAAGCCTCTAAAAAGGGTCTTGTATTTATTTTTACAGTAGCAGCAACATATTATACAGCGAGAGTGGACTTGGCGTGTGTGCGTGCCACAGCTCGTACTTGTAAAAACTGCTCAGCTCATTGAATGAAACAGTGTGTACTATTATTAATATTTACACACATCCCATAATAATATTTTATGCTTAAAACCAACACAACACGGCAAAAGTTGTACTTGTATCGTTTTGCCTATTGCGGTTTAGGATTTTGTGGTTGGGGTTTCTTGCGTGACATGTGATGAAGTACGTACAAAATTGATCCGCCTTGTTGTTTTGTCGTGTTAAAGATTTGTGGGCTCTTCCAAAATGTAAATATGAGACGAGTACAAATGGCTAATATGTTTATTGATCATATTATGTTGATTTTCTGGAAATAATAACACGTTGAGCTTCTAAGTAAGCAATGACAAACACAACTTTCCAATGTAGCATTATTTATTACGCTGCATTATATACATCCAAGTAATCTTGCAATTCAAGTATTTATTATATGATGAACTTTTCAACGAGTTATATGATGATCACGATTATATAGTATCGTCAGCTTTCAAAAAATAATATTTGCGTACAATCATAATAACTTGGTAAATACCGATTATAAGCTTACTGCTCAAAGAAAGGAACCTGTCAGCAGTATTCACATCTTTATTTATTTTTTTCCAAAAAAAACACAAAACTCTGCAGTGGATTTTGCAAATCTATCAGAGTATATTGATATCAACCATTTACTACTTATAATAATTATTATCTTAAGCACGCCACAAAAATAAACACAATTTATCTAGTTGTGTTGCATGTGCCAAACCAGTGCAAGTGTGATGAAACATGAGATTTCTTCAGAGAATGCGTACATAATGCCGTTACATCATCAAAAATAAAACTTTCTTTGCTGCAGCAGCAGTTTTAGCTGAGCATGAAAAGATCAACTCAATAATAATGTTGTTGCTTATCCTCTGCTCAATTTTACTCTTCTATTCTGCGTCCGTCCATTAAAGGCTTCTTATCTATTGTCTATCTAAATGGAATGATTTGACGCTTTCAGTATTTGGTGCACTTATCATCATCATCATTGCAGTACACACTGTCCTGTTTATATCTCGCATTTAAAAAAAAAAACACAGATTGCTTGTGCTCATCAAAAAGTTCGCCAAGAAAATTATATAAAGTGTATGACAAATATTTTAAAACCACCATCGGCATCACATTCAACAAAACTTGCAGCAAGTAAAGTATAGTGATTACTCTAAAGAAGAAGAAGAAATATTTTATAAAAAATGAGTCCTCTTGAGAAAGATGATTGCATTGTATTACAATTACATGAGCATGTACATATTTTATGTCATAATATAGTAAGCCTGTATGATTCCACCAAAAAATTGTACAAATTTTTCAGAATGATGATGGTAATGCTTACAATCGTATTATTCATCTCTTCCCCATCATTGTCGCTTCAAGATATTATGATGTGTTGTTTGAGGAATTCTTGAAAAAAACCTTATTTTTATACAAAAGTAAGAAAATTGGCAGTCTCTTTCAAATACTTGAACAGCAGCAGGAGCAGCAGTGAATGACACGGTAGTGGTAAGTGAGAGGTGATGTATTTGAATGACAGTCGGAGATTTGAAAGTTAAAAGGTAGAGTTTTAGCTGAACGATGCGGAGTGATGATGAGTTTCAATGAGTCAGCAGTATTATTTTGCTCTCTTCTTCTATAACGCCGTCGTCCGTCAACTTACTGCTGCTGCTATGCTGCTGGTATCCATTTTCATCGTCTTTATCATCATGTCGTCGTGAATGATAATAATAATAATGTTATTGAATTGAATGACTAACTTTAGGAGTGAATGGCATCAATTCTCGTAGTAGTATCCTAAGAAAACATTACACGCTTTCCACTGTCCATCTAATTTTTTTTTCTTGTCTGGTCCCTCATCTTTTTTTCTCTTCTTCTTCTTCTGATACACTTTTTTTGTTGTGATGAAAAAACACTTTGTTACCTGACAGGATATTATGTTATGTTTGGTTTACCATTTCAGTTGGTTGAGTGAGATGAGGATGATACCAGAAGAAAAGACACTGGGAAAACACTCAAATATATAACAGTGCCGAACCACCGTAATTACCTATCGGTATATAGAAAGGCGATGAGAATGACGAGAAAATATTTTGTATGAATTATATCAAAAAAATATATGTGGTATGTTATTTTTTGTTTGTTGTGCATTTTCGTTTGTAAATGTGCCGTTGGATTGAATGAGGAAAAAATTGTTCTGGCAGATACTTTAAAAAAATTCAGAGTTTTCTATTTGATTTTTTTGCTGCTGAACGAGAAAAGAAAACACTTGAATTATATTGATTGGATGACATATTGTTGCCGTACTTGTAAAAGGGTGGCTTGTTTCTATCTTCTCAGTTTCTCCAACTTTAAAAACTTGATATTAATGATGTTTTGATCATCAAGTTTTCAAAAAACTAGCATGTGTTGCAGTAAGCATTTACTTGGATAACCACTTTCAGTTTCAGGGACAAGTCACACTTTTCACACTTTTGTAACAAGAGAATATTGACTGGATTACTGACAGTTACAAGTGTCTCAAAAGGTTTCCAGATCAAAAACTCTAGAAACTGTATGTTTTGTGGTTTGATTTAAGATCTTTAGGGAAATGCAGGATGAGTACATATGTGTGTGTATTTAGGGTATTTCTTTAATTTTTCTTTGGGTAATATGGGAAAATGTACAATGCATGAACGATGCACGAACGAATGAAAATTCATATGCAATAAAATATTTTGAAAACAAACTCAGTTTTTTCTCATATTTTTTTCTACGAGTGTCAAGTTGCTATTTGTGTAAGAAAATGCTAATGCTATTCATATAAACTCCATGTAGTGTTTTACACACCATGTTTGCAAACAATGACAATTGGGCTAATTTGACGCATTGTATAACAATATGCGTTTGGATGCTGTGTGCCCGCCCAGCTATCCATTTGTTTTGGAAACACTCTTTTGTCTGCATAATTCAGGTAAAATGTGGTCACCAATATTTGGGTGTTTATTTAATCGATGAACAAAAGAGTATAGAAAAAACGAGAAGAAAAAAATAAGGTCTCTTAATCCATCTTATCGTAAAAATTTCTCACGCGATATATACGTTTTTATGTAATAATAACAATAAGCATCTCAAAACTTTTTAAATCTCTTTTACCAGCACACAAAATACTGCAAAATGCTTGAATGTTTGAACAAAGTAAAAAAATGTTTTTATATCAATTATTAGTATTTTATTCAACAAACATGAGACAACTTTTTTTCTTTAAGTTTTTAGTAAAATTGTACACAAATTATTATTATGCAATTCTCATGTAATGCGTCTGTCTGAGCACTACCACCAGTAAACATTACAAGATTAAATTATGAAATTTAAAACTGTGTACTTTTGTTTTTTGAAACAACGTCTCCATCTCCTTCTTTCGTCATTCTGTTGAATAAAAGTAAAATTATGCAATTCTCATGTAATGCGTCTGTCTGAACACTACCACCAGTAAACATTACAAGATTAAATTATGAAATTCAAAACTGTGTACTTTTGTTTTTTGAAACAACGTCTCCATCTCCTTCTTTCGTCATTCTGTTGAATAAAAGTAATAAATAATTTATTATTGCGCGCTCATTTCCCCAATCGAGCACATTCTTTTAGGCGACCGTAAGTTTAACGTTCAAGTGTGTACTTTGTGCATTAGTGATCAATTACGAAGCACTCAAGATAATCACCTTATAAAACAATGAAGATGATGATGACGACGACGACTGTGCACACACAAAAGACGTGATGTTTTACATTGTTTTTAACGTACACATCCACCTTCCGTCCATTCATACATGTACCTGTACTACAGGCTCTAAAAGCAACAATAACTTTACATAAACTTCAGCAATCATGAGCAAAGCAAATAAAATCATAATAACTGCTTAAATGCATTACGATTACTTCACATCAATTTCGGAATGACCATTTTCTGGCAATTTTCGTGTTTCAAGCAAAGCTAACTTTGTGATTACAACAATATATTTTTTAATACGTCTCCTCCTCGCTCACATCACATCCATGATGATGATGATGCAATGATTATAATACTTATCAAGTGTTAAAGCAAAAGTATTTTTGAAAAACCAAATTATTACTTTATCGGGGACAAGTTAATGGTTTTGCTTGCTTGCTGCATCATACTGCAAACTCATTGTTGTGCTGGCTCATGTATAGGCATTTGTATATGTGTTGTATATCCGACGTTTGTTTGTAGACACACAACTTTGGTAAAATCCATATATTTTTCTTTTTAAGACTGGTCGTCGTCGGCCACTAAAAAGTGAGTAAAAAAGGGGAATCGAAAACATCAAGAATGTATGCATTACAAAACAACGACGATGATGATGACGGGAGGTGCCATATTCTTTTTTTTCTGTACGTCTGCTGCTGTTGCTGTTGTCTCTTTTTCTGATCTAGGCAAGAAGAACAAGAAAAAGACAAGAGCTGTGGTGCAGACGACTTTACTAAAAATCCAACAATAATCATAATTATCACCGTTGTACATCTCTACGTAGTACTGCTAGACGGACTTTTGAAAAGATAATCGCTATTCCTTTTAAAGGTTTGATGATGATAATTTGTCTGCTGATGTTTTGTTGATTTTAAAAACTTTTTTTCATATATCTGTGTGCAGTACGGAGTACCAAAAGACAATGATGATGTCAGTAAATATGTAATGTATTATAGGTGTTTACATTTTATCACGATCACAAAGTGACGAAATTGATGCCGCATGCGAATGAATGTTATTTTGAGATGGAAGTTTTGTGATAAAAATTTGTTTTTGTGAGCAGGATTCATAAGGGTAAATGGTGATTTTTTATAAAGCTGTTTGTACAAATATTTAATTTAAATTAATTTTCACTGCGTTTTTTTACTATTCACAAAAATAAAATATTTATAGAATAAAATGAATACTGGAAAGTAAATACGACAAATAACTGGCTTGCCCATTGCAGCATTTTTGTTTTTTGCTTGGAATTCGGGATCAAAAAATCACTCTATTTGTTTTACTCCTTTGTCATTTTGTTGACTGATTTTTTTATTTTTTACGCTGATGATCAGTGACAACTCAAATAAAGTACATTATATATATAGGTATGTATACACTAGTATAAGCTTTTGAAATTATCACTTTACTCCAAAGTCATCGCATTCATTTCACACCATCACCACTATCACCACCACCTTACCAAATAAAAGGCTCTATAGAACTTCTATAACTAGTATTTTTACTACTATACAGTGAAAATCTTACTGTTTTGCACAACATTTTATTGGTACTACCTACATGCCGTATCCCTAACACACACACTCATTCCATTTATCATCACACTTTTCCATATTATTATAAAACATACAATACCATAAGGACTCATCTCCTCCTCTCTACTTGACTCACGAGTCTTGCCAGTCAAAACGCTCATTTTGAGTTACTTGCTCTCTCTCTCTCTCTCTCTTTCAGGAAACTTGTAAAGGAAGAACACTTGAAATTGAATTAGAGTCAGATGGACCACTTGAACTTGCTCCTCCATCATCGTTTTGTTTGAGGGGAAATGCTTGGTTGCTTCCACTTAAGTTCTCTATATCATGTCATCCACCAAAAAAAGAGTCATGGAATAGCATTTTGTATTATTACAAGTGATTCTACCAAGTGGGTGAGAATAATATGCAGCATTGCTTCTGCTTCTGCTGATGCTCTTTGCTTGGATTTTTTTTAGATTCAATTGCATCGCCGTGTTTTATACCACTCTGAGCTCAATTTTATGTATCTGTCTTGTGTATGAAACAAATGAAGGAAATGAAATAATAATATGGTCTGACACAGCATTTACTTCCTTCCTTGCATTTTCACATGATGGGGTATCCACATTTCTCTCTCTCTAGTAATGATAATGGACGAGTGCTTTCAAACGGAGATATAGAAGAGTAGGTAGGTATATTACACATTTGTAAAGCTTTTCTTTACACATTCATTACACATAATATATTAGTTCAATGATGGAAAAGCGTTTCGGGCATCACTTTACCAGGCGACGATCAAACCAGCCCACACAGACAGATTTAATCAGCATCAATGATGATACTGACGTACAACGATGCTGGTGGCTGATGGTAATGTGACGGTGGTGGTGGTGGTGCTAGTGGTGTTGGTGGAGCAGCGGAGCTTTCACACTTTTACTTTCCATTATTTTCTATGATCCTTCCTCTCTGACAATAAACTCCCACTCCGCCTCCTCATATCAAAATGATTTTCCAAGAGGCGAGCACAAAGCTTTTATTATCTGTACAGAGCTCTTCCACATGTTATCTTTAACAAAATGATGGCTAATTTTGCTAATAACCTTTCATCAAATTACAAAAAATTATTTTCTTTTTGCTGTGCACGCATTATAAAATCTTTACATCTGTTGGTATTAATATTATGTGTGTATGCTGACCCGAGTATTATATTTCATATATTTTCATAGAGATGCTTTTTAACAAATAAAATAGTAGCAGCATCATGGTCAATGCTTTGTGTATAACATCAACATTTTAATATTTATAAAAACGCATCATATCACAATAATCACATGCCATACCACACACATTGAGAATAAAATATGTATCGGATAATCCAATAATATGGCAGCGGTGGTGGTGGTGCTGAGCTGCTAGTTGCCTTACAGGCATGATGATAATACACATTTGAAATATTATACGTTTCGCAGCTCTGAAAAATATACTGTGTTTATTTGACAGTCAAATTTGTAAAGCTGGGTTAGAATTTCTGTCCAAAATAAAACCTTCCAAGTTTTCATTTCCTCTCAAATTGCAAGACTAGCAGTGGCGGTGGTGGTGACTGGTGACGCAAAGGGAATTTTTTATAATGATACAGTTGGAAGTAGCGTCATCCATCATCATCATCATGTTAAAAGTTAAATTTATGAGCGTTGAATGAAGAAATACATGGAAGAAAAACAAGAGAGATGCGCGTATATACATTATATCCAATGGAAAGAGACTTGTCAGTTTTCCAATGTTTCACTGTTGACTATATGCTGTAAAAGCAAAAAGGTTTCTTTTTTCTTTTATATTCCTCCACCCGAGCCTTGCACAAACTTGCTGATAAATTTATTTTGCATATATTTAACAGCAAGGCAAGAATCAAAAGTAACTAAAGTGTCTGGAATAATTCATGCATAAAATCTAAAAAGCTGTCTGCTCCGTGGCGTGGTGTGTGTATATGGTTGTGTTGTTAAACTACAAGGAAAATTTAACGCTTGGAATCAGGCAGTGTGTTAGCTTGTAAACGAGTAGCAAAGTTTGTAAGAAACAGAACGGAAACTTGGTAAGCCTTTTTTTCTTACACAAGTGAAGTTTCAAACATAACAAAGCCTCTACTTTGTAATCTGCATGCAAAATGACTTTCTTCTCTCTCTCTCTCTCTTCATCTCCTTCACAGTTTTCAGTAGAGAGAGAGACAAGCAGAAAAAGTGTTATTTTCTACTAAAGTTTCAAGAAACGTGCTGCTTTTCCCGTTCAGCCTCCTTTTCCACTCCCTTTTATTACGCAGTCCCCAACCTTGCTACACGCCTACTCCTCCATTTATAAAGGTATATACAATACACATCATTAGCATGTTATCTTCCAAATGCATTATTAGAGAACACTAAACTGCCAGCACTAGTAATAATACTACGAAAAAAATTCTTTTTCAAGATATATTTTGATATTTAGTTGCTGTATTTATGTATATGTTTTTATATCACTATCATTCATTGTTATCATCATCATCACCGTCACCAATGTTGGATGAAGGAACATAACATGAATACATTTTGTGTATCACGTACGTGCTAGAGGTATAGGCATTCTTTGAACAGTCTTTGTTTCCGAGTTGCTTGTTCTCTCTCATTCACATTCACTCACTCATACCGACAGACAAAATGCTGTTGCTGGTGAAAGCTGAAGGAAAATTAATGTTATACAACATTAAAGTACCTACAACGGCATCATCATCATCATCATGACATTTCTCTAGCTTTTCCTTCTTTCCTATTTATACATGATTACGATTCAAAAGGCAAAGCCTTGACTAGTTTATGTAAAGCTAGTTGGCTGGGGAAAACGTTGGTGAACAGAATTTTAAGCAAATTCTATTACTTGACATGAGTCAACATACATGAATCATAAATAACTTTGAAAGTTGATACGTGGTGGAAGCGGTGGTGGTGGTCCTAGGCATTTCGTTTAGTTGTTTTATTATCTTATTAGCAGTTTAGAATTTTGACTGACACCAGTGAAAAATAAATATTATATATTCTTGCAGCTTACTTGACAGTTTTTATTGGAGATGTACAGGAAAACAGGAAACTTTTTTAAAGGGAATGGTTAATAAATTCAGATTCGTACAACAGGCGAGTGTAGAAAATCTACGAGAATTTTTTTAAATGATGACAGTCGAAATAAAAATATTTAAAACATCACTTGCTCTAGCTTTACTACTCTACATAAAAAATGTGAACAAAAATGGTGGAAATGCTTGTGAATTTTGGAAACACTTTGTAATGCTGTATCTACAAATCTACCTAAAACTTTATGGGGAAATATACTTTTCCTTTTTGATATTCACGATTTTGAAGTAAAATATTTTTTTTACTTCTTTGTTTCATTTATTATGCCATTTAAATCTCATTATTATGAGCATGCTTTCAGTTGGTAAACAACACATGCGAGAGTGTATATGAATTCATTTCGCCGTACACATTTTATGCAACACACACGTACACAACGGAGAAAACATTTTGATGTTGTTGATTCCATTCTCCTGAAAGAGTTGTGTGTTGTCTGTGTGATGATGTTTTCAAGTTGATGCTTGCTTCCACTACTTTTGGAAGAGAAAATTTGAATAATTCAATAATGCTGCTGCCTTTTGGGACTCAATTATTTATGTTCCTTTTATTTTCAAAGAGTTGCAAATAATGTAATGAAAATGAAATGATCACAATGATGATGCTGCTGCTGTTGATAATAATGATGATGAAGCAGAAGAGAGGAGAAAGCGGAGCTAAAATATATGAATACTTTCGTGCTTGATTTTTGGTGGCATTTTATAAGGTATGCACAAGCATACACGAAGAGATTCAATCCAAAATGATTGCAAGTAAAATTCAAAAATAGTATGAAAATTTTCTATTGAAAAAACAGTGAAAGTATTGGAAACAGCGAAGCAACATAGAGAATGTAATCTTTGCCATTTGCAATGCGAGATTCATTGTATCAAGTTGCAAATAATGTATGAAAATGAAATGATCACAATGATGATGCTGCTGCTGTTGATAATGATGAAGCAGAAGAGAGGAGAAAGCGGAGCTAAAATATATGAATACTTTCGTGCTTGATTTTTGCTGGCATTTTATAAGGTATGCACAATCATACAAGAAGAGATTGGACAAAATGATTGAAAGAAAAATTCAAAAATAGTATGAAATTTTTTTGTGGCATTTCTTCTTTCTTTGGAAAAGCAGTGAAAGCGTATAACAGGAGTAGACACAGAGAAATATAATTGGTACTACATTCTTTGCAACATTATTTCATCTTCGATACACACTTTTATTACACACAAAATTTGTAAAGAAAAAATTCAAATGGTGTCGAAACATATTTATGTCAACGAATATACTACGATTCGAATATTAATTCATGTCCACTTGCCAATATCGCGACAAAATAAGAAATAAGCAACAATCATTTTTATAATGTGTTTATTCAATCACCTGTCCTGTCAAACCAAAACGCATTCATTCAGGGCTTTTTGGGGGCTGTATGCTCTGTTGTATG
>JAANSP010003426.1:0-11332 GCA_036850745.1 Homidia socia
AATATTCTATACAACAGATTGTAACCTCCGTGTGTCCCGCAAACGGCAAGCCTATAGCTCAAGTGGTTCAAGGCACCGTCAGCGAGTACAATGAAACTGTGACAAAGGCTCATGCAGCATTTGGTAAATGGACCGCTCTTCCAGCTCCTCAACGCGGAGAGATTGTTCGTCAGATTGGAGATGCACTGAGAAAAAATTTGACTCCTTTGGGCAAGCTCGTTTCGTTGGAAATGGGAAAAATTCTCCCAGAAGGTATTGGGGAGGTACAAGAGTACGTGGACATTTGTGATTACGCTTGTGGGCTATCTAGAATGTTGGAAGGGAAAATCTTGCCCTCCGAGAGACCAGGTCACGTTCTTGTGGAACACTGGAATCCTTTGGGCGTCATTGGCATTATCTCTGCATTCAACTTCCCTGTGGCTGTGTACGGCTGGAACAATGCGATTGCCATGGTCTGTGGAAACACCATGGTTTGGAAAGGAGCCCCAACCACTTCCCTCTGTTCGGTGGCAACCACAAAAATTGTTGCTGACGTACTGGAGAAAAATGGAGTTTCCGGAGCGGTTTGTTCTCTCGTGTGTGGAGGAGCTGATATTGGAAGTGAAATGGCCAAGGATAAAAGATTACCGTTGGTTTCTTTCACTGGAAGCACTCCGGTAGGAAAAAAGGTGGGGATAGCAGTCCAAGAGAGATTTGGAAAGCACATCTTGGAACTGGGCGGAAACAATGCGATTGTGGTTGCTGAGGATGCGGATCTTGATATGGTGGTCAGAGCTGCTGTATTTGCTTGCGCAGGAACGGCAGGCCAACGATGCACTACCACGAGGAGACTTATACTTCATGAGAAAGTGCATGATGAAGTTGTCTCTCGACTTGTGACAGCTTACGGACAAATCATCAATCGGGTTGGAGATCCCCTCGATTCTGGAACTTTAATTGCGCCAATTCACTCCAAAGTTGGGGTGGAAAATTACTTAAAGACAATCGAAGAGGCAAAGCAGTTGGGAGGCAAGATTGAAGTTGGTGGAAAGGTGAGTCAAGCTATAGAAGCTGATTTCTCCATCCTATTATTGGAGAAAGCAATGTTCAAAATTCTACTGATTATTTATTCCTCTTAGGTCATTCAGCGCGAAGGTAACTTTGTTGAGCCAACAATCATTTCCGGACTGAAGCACGACAGCCCCGTTGTCCTTCGTGAAACTTTTGCACCCATCGTTTACGCCTTGAAAACTTCAAGCTTGGACGAAGCCATTAAAATCAACAACTCGGTAGAGCAAGGACTCTCAAGTAGCTTATTCACCCAAAATGTGGCCAACATATTCCAAGTAAATGATTCATACAAACAGAAATTTAAACGTTCAGATGGACGATCACTATATGTAAATGTCCTGTGGAATTAGATAACAGATTCATTTCCGTGCACCACTTTGTCAGAACAACTTACATGCAAATTTTATGTAAAAATATTATGTTCAAATTGTTTTCATAGTGGTTGGGGCCGGCAGGTAGTGACTGTGGCATTGTCAATGTAAACATTCCTACAAATGGTGCTGAAATTGGGGGCGCATTTGGCGGTGAGAAAGCCACCGGGGGTGGAAGAGAATCTGGATCTGATTCTTGGAAGCAGTACATGAGACGCTCGACCGTGACCATTAACTACATCAAAGGAACTTCCACTTGCTCAAGGGATTAAATTCGAGTAATCAGACTTTTAAAAAAGTAAACGAATCAAAAAATAAACAAAATAATGTCTCAAAGAAAATTATGTTGAGAAAAGTTGACGGTAAAAATCTTCAAAAGGGTCTCCTATTCCATAAATGTAAAATGAATAAAAAGTAAAGCAATTTTGAAAATAAAGCAGTTTAAAATAATTTGTTATAATTCAAATCATCGTAATTTATTGACCAACACCAACGCTTTTTTAACACATGCTAGTAGTAGTACCAAGTATCAACAAAAACAAGTACATTATTATATTGCTTCAGTATTCATTTCGAAAATAGCGCAAGTACAAGTAAAATAAATAGTAGATTAAATAAAAAGGTTCGTTTGGAAGCTCTCAGTTTCATTTAAAAATTAACGTCATTATTTTTAAAACCATGTTATACAACTGCTTTTTAAAAAGAATGCAACAGACGACAAGTATAAAATGCGAAAATTAAAAGTCTTCAAGTTACAGTAAGTAGAATCAATTCAAGTTACATTTTTCGCAGTGTCAAGTGTAGAAATAAAAATAAAATTTATAAGGCAATCGTTTCACCATTCAGGCACACTGCACAGATTTCATATTAATTATAGCAGCAATATTAAGTGTGCGCACGTATAATTATTTTGGCTACACCTTAGCATCCCCTAAATATCGAACATTGTGTATTTTCCCTACTAGTAAAAATTGAACAATAAAAAACTCTTGTCTTTGGAAATGTTCACAGAGGAACAAGTGCAGGAATAAAATCTATAGCTGCAGCAGCTAAGTTTATTGTAATGCAGCTTTATATAAACAAGTGGAAAATGAGATTTATAAAACCCCGAGTTTAAGCCTTTCGGGACTCGGGCAAGAAAATATAGGAACACTTGAAGGTGACATACCTAACCTACTATTTACCTAATGCACTCACCATTGAATAGTTAGTCATCTTGTCAAACTTATTATTTTTTATCTACCTCTTTGCCTGTCATTACTGCTTTGGCATTATCAAACTATAAAATTCAAACAGTATATTTACATTCTTGACTGCTTAAATTTTCAACTAATCAACGAAACTATAAATAATCGATAAGGCCCTTTTATAGGGATGTCTAGGTTGTCGTTCAACCGCTTATTATAAACTGCTTTATGCTAGCCTCATCATCAATAAATACTACTTTTAAATAAAAATTACTCTACTATCAAGTTGGCTAAAAACCACTCTGGCTTGAGAAGTATATAAATAGACGGTTTTTAAGTAACTTGTATCTATTGTGTCTTAACTGGCTTTCCGAGATTTGGCTGGACTGAAAATTTTTTTAGGGAAGGAAAGGATCTTCATTTTTTTTAAAAAAAATCTTTGCATTATTGGCGACTTTTAACTGGAATACACTATCTTTCCTCCAAGCAACATTTGGTAAAAATGACTTTCTTATTTTAGAGATCAGTTATGTCCACCTCTTTGAGTTTGATGTATAAACACGTGGAGAAAATTACTCCAATGATCTGCAAAATGGAAAGAAAGACTGAATGAAAAATATGCTATACAAAAGGATAACTTGTTTCAGGGAACAAGTACATTTTAGAAATACGAGTAAAGTGCAATGTGTAGAGAAACATACCTGCAAAATGCACAGTCCAAGTCCTGAAATGGTCAAGTAGCCTAGATGATTTCTGACAGTGTCGGAAAGCTTGTGAATGCAGCCGGTGTAATAAATATTTGATGGATGATCCCGTACACCACAGCCAAGTCCTTCCGTTTTGCAACAAGAGTCAGGCACCTTGTTTCCTTTTGCTAGGCCATCCAACCGCCACTTGCTATACTGCCAATCCCTAATGAGCAAATATCATAAAATTATGAGGTGACAGGAATAGATAAATGGGCCATTAATGAATAGCCTTTCCCTTTCCTCTTTTTTAATTTTGTCCATACTCAAATGAATTAGCTCCACAACAATGAAACTCCTTCTGCATCTCATCAATGGCATTAGTTTTTGGCTGAGCGTCAACCGGTTCCTTTCCATAATTCTCAATGAACGTCACGTTCAGCCGACTCTGTAGTTCCTGATAAGCTTGCTCTCTGTAAATATACGCCAGCGTGCCGGCCATCACCTCCAGGAGAAAGATAAGCAGCAAGAGAAGAATATACACAAACAAATAGCAGCGATCGCTCTTGGCGATTCCGCAACATCCGAAAACGGCTGCAATCAAACCCAAAACGCCAGCGGCCAACAGCAAATAGCTGGTCCACGGGTAGCTCACGTCGGACAAAAGAGAAATAAAACCATGCTCCGCCAAAACACTCCACACAGCGATGAGAAACACTGTTATGACACCGCACAAAAAGAAAAAGTTGAAAATGTACAGGTAGTTGCGAAGAAGGCTTTTCGAACACCACCCGTCATTCTTTTCGTATTTTCTGTTGCTCATCATTTTGCACTGTTTATTTCTTTGGTCAATTTACAGAACAAATAGCTCAACACGCTCAATTATCTCCAGTCAGCACTCGCGCTTTGATTAATTTGTTAATTTGCGCTGATTGTATAGATTTGAGGCACACAACAGATTGAACACAAGAGCTATTTAAAGCGCTATACTGCTGCTGAGAAAATTGGGATAAAGTTGTCTTTTCTCTCACTTGTTTGCTTACAAAAGGTGGTGGTGGTAGCGTATAGAACGACAGGAATGTAAATATTTTTTCTTTACTAGAGGGGCGATATCATCACGAGATGATGATCATGCATGACGATAAATATAAATGCATCCAACAATAATTTTTATATAGCCATGCTCCTTACTGTGTTTACACAAGCAGTCTATATTATTATTGCTTATAACACCTTTTGTCATTCTCCCATGTACACCAAAGAGAATCCTCCTATGGAAAAGAACAGAAAGAGAAGGTAAGAAAGTACGAGCATGCATTTTTTTGAGTTCTTTTTACTGAAAACATCTCTCTCCTCCACAACATCAACAACAACAACTCCACTCTATCCTCTGAATATACTATTACCTCACATGGGCTTCAATAAAGATGAAGAGAGCAGAGTTGCAGAGATTCTTATTACTAGCAACATAAAATGCTGATGATGCTGCTTCTGGTATATGGTGGCTGATAAATAAAACCCATCTCTACATTAATTCTGGTTGTGTTTAGGCACATGAAAATAATGTTTCTCTGATGAAAATTATTCTGTTGGCCTATATACCTAGTAGAAAGACACAAAGTGTTTTCTTTTTCTATATACTCAAGTGTGTGCTTGGTGGAACGTTATTTGATTATGTGGGAGGATTTTAATTTGCTGTACATGCTTACTTGCTATATTAATGCTTTAGTAGTAAAGGACTCTTTTCTTTCTGGTGCTTTTGCAGAGGAGATTATATGCAATGTACAAGCCTCTCTGAAACGATGATGCTAAAAGAGTTGGGAGGAAGAAAATGTTCATTTTTTATGGTTATGTTAAAAGAGCATCATGATTCAGTAAAGAGGAATGTAATCAGGAAGTGAATGGCTTTGCTTGACATTTCTGTGAGCGAGCATGAACATTGAACACGGTAATGCGATTTCTATGCTTTGTTATAGCACTCTGACTTGATGAACTTGTGTGTCTGTTTGTGTTGGCGTTATGATGGAAAAATGAAAAGAGCTTTGTTAATGGGTCATTAATAAAAAGCACTCCAAATGGGGCGGATCTCTAGCAGCACAGAACTTCGTTCCGGAGAATGTACGGGAGTAAATGAGAGAGGAGTGCTTTTTTACCGTTTTTTTTAGCTTGGGAGAAAGCTGATAAAAATGTTTGCACAACACACGTTGCCTCTCATTTTTATACGTTATCAGGACAAAACCGATAAAAGCTCATAGGTACATACTGTTCCCTTTTTTGATATTGACATTGACGAAAAAGGTAAATGGAAACTTTTTTCCAAGAAGCTCTTTTACTTTACATAAAACCGAAATGAGATGAAAATGTTTAAAACGTTGGCGGTCTCGTATTTCATTTTAGTAAACCAGGTAATGAAAATTATTTTAGAAAGTGCGTTACCAGAGACGGAAGGATGGTTGCGTGGAGCCTGTATTAGCCCTCATTGATTTTTCTATGTATTTTTTGCCAGTTTTTTCGTTAAATCGCTCCAACACATATTCCGAAAATGGTTTAGAACTTTTAAATTCTGTTTTCGGCAACCAGGCTGGCTGCTTTCCTGAGAAGTTTATTTGCATTCGTTGATTAGAAGGGTCTAAATGATAAGATATGCACAAACCAGTCAAATGTTGTTAGAAAGCAAGGAACATCCACATACACCCACCTATGCACTGGGTCAATACAAAGGAGCGTGTTTATGATGTTGTATAAATTGTGAAACATGGATTAATAATTTGCTACCTCAACCTAGCTAATCTACAAACAGACGGAAAACTAAATAATATCAACTTTTGTATAGAAATAATAGCATCTTCACTAAAACATTTTTAATCCATGGAAATGTAACAAAAAAGATTCTAGTGTTTTCTATTTCAAAACATATTTGCTTTGGAAGTTTGTAAGCCTTGGTTTCAAAATTCTTTTTTCCGCATGCAGCAATTTGTCGGTAGTAGAGCAGGACAACACATGTTGAAGATCAACAAGAAATGCAATTAGGTAGCTAAAAAGTAAGCAACTCAACAAAGTTGTGCTGATGTAGATAAAGAAGAAATTGGTGCAGCCGGAAAAAAATGTATTTCTTGTACACATGTCGCATTGTTCAGCATGGTCATTGTAGGTTATAGCAAGGAACAATTGGAGTTATTCATGTTACAAGCAACTAAAACTCGGTCTACCAAAGCATTTTCCTGCATGGAAATATATAATTGTCCGTAAAACACTCTAGAATCGATGTTTACATGAAAACATTTATTTAATTAAAAATATTTGTCCCTTTCGCAAAATGATCACAAAATNTTACATGAAAACATTTATTTAATTAAAAATATTTGTCCCTTTCGCAAAATGATCACAAAATGAAGTGGTTTCAGTCCAGTTTCACCACTGATTTGGTATGCATAGGCATTATTTAATCCATAGTGTGAGATGAGATGTAAGGCAATTAGGGGAGAAGTGAGAACAAATTTTTTGCCCAACATGATACTATTATGATCATGATGATTATACAGCTTTAAATAACAGCAAATCCTACCATTCAGCCACTTGCAAGGCCATGAACCAAATTATACTGATGATAGGCATACAGCTGAAAACTGGAAATAATAATTGCAAGGATAAAGGTTTCAGTCCAGTTTCACCACTGATTTGGTATGCATAGGCATTATTTAATCCAAAGTGTGAGATAAGATGTAAGGCGATTTATTTGGTCACTGGACGGATAAAAGGTAGGGGTGAAGTGAGAACAAATTTTTTGCACAACATGATACTATTATGATCATCATGATGATTATAAAGCTTTAAATAACAGCAAATCCTACCATTCAGCCACTTGCAAGGCCATGAACCAAATAAGACTGATGATAGGCATACAGCTGAAAACTGGAAATAATAATTGCAAGGATAAAAAAATTATATTGCAGTATAGCAGCAAATGTTACATAACCTTGAAATGCTATGCATAATGTTTCTTGCTAATGTACGTACATGCATTTTCTGCTTGCCAATTCCATTTTATATTTTATATGCAAGGCCATGAACCAAATTATACTGATGATAGGCATACAGCTGAAAACTGGAAATAATAATTGCAAGGATAAAAAATGATATTGCATTATACCAGCAAATGTTACATAACCTTGAAATGCTTTGCATTATGTTTCTTGCTAAAGTACGTACATGTATATTCTGCTTGCCAATTCCATTTTATGTTTTAGCATAATGACATCAGCTTTAATCCGATTTGCTTAATTGAAAGGGTTTATTTTTCACGTGGCAAAAATGTTTACAAGACATTTCAGTTAGTTTTTGAACTGTGCTGAAACTGACAACTCTGATAATAGTAATTCAGTTAACTATGTGAAAGCATATTCTGCTTGCCAATTCCATTTTATGTTTTAGCATAATGATATCAGCTTTAATCCGATTTGCTTAATTGAAAGGGTTTATTTTTCACGTGGCAAAAATGTTTACAAGACATTTCGGTAGTTTTTGAACTGAGCTGAAACTGACAACTCTGATAATAGTAATTCAGTTAACTATGTGAATACAGTTATTAATTGCAGCAAAATCAGAGCAAGAAGCAACAATGATTTTGAAAAAGTATTTCAAGATGGGTAATGTGAAGGAATTGTTTCTTAAAGATCAACTTGGCTTAGTCAAACAACTCATTAAGGCGTGCATCATAAACTTCCCATTCCAAGTACATGTTTCAATAAAATATAATCAAAATCAAAATCAAAATCAAAATCAAAATCAAAATTTTGGTGCAGTTGTATTTAACGATTTCGTGCGAACTACTTTGCTCTCCGTTTATCTAGAATATGACAACGTTTGGTGCATTTTTGCCATGCGACCGAAAAACGCCAAGATATGGGGCAATGCTCACCGACACAACAAAAGGGGAAGGCGGACTCTGTGGGCATCTCAACAATTACATGAAGTTTCAACTCGAGTCTTTGGGTTACCAAGTTGAGCTCGTGGCAGGCTGTTTCCGAAGGACAGGCGTGCCCATGAGCCATTTTCTAGTCAAAGTTAAAATTCCTGGATACGCAGTGAAGGATCCTGACCTAAAACCTACGGACAGTCGTCATGACAAAACTTATCTAGTTGACGTTGGATGTGGGATACCCTTGCATGAACCTATTGACTTGGACAGGTTGCCTTACTATGGAACGGCTGGAGGTCTTCGGTACAGATACGAGCAAGTGGACGCCACAACCATTCAAAGAGTTAATGAATGTGGAGATGCAATCATGGGAGAAGTAAGTCCTCAACTGCATAAAAAATATTTAGATTTTTTTTAACGTAGGTGCTTCGGATTTTTCTTATTTTAAACAACTCCATTTTTTGCAGAAACCATCCACGTTCATAAGTCCACAGGATTACACGATTGACCTTCGTGCGAGACACCCTTCTGAGTTTCTCCCTTCAGTTCATGCCATTTACAGCAACCCACGTTCCGTATTCCTCCACCAGGGAATTTATAGCTTCCGGTACCTTGAAATTACTGACGACGATTTTAATATTGTGTGCGTGCGTGGAACGGAGTTGATGTTCATTACCAAGGAAACAAGACACGTGCAGTCATTTGAAAGTTATGAACAACTAAAACCTAGTCTACTAAAGTATTTTCCTATGGTCCGTCAACCGGCCATAGACTTGACAGTGAAACATTTTAGCATACTGAGTTTCTCCCTTCAGTTCATGCCATTTACAGCAACCCACGTTCCGTATTCCTCCACCAGGGAATTTATAGCTTCCGGTACCTTGACATTACTGACGACGATTTTAATATTGTGTGCGTGCGTGGAACGGAGTTGATGTTCATCACCAAGGAAACAAGACATGTTAAGTCATTTGAAAGTTATGAACAACTAAAACCTAGTCTACTTAAGTATTTTCCTATGGTCCGTCAACCGGCCATAGACTTGACAGTGAAACATTTTAGCATTCCTTTTGAAGAAGCTCTAAAAATATCTTCGACCAGTGGCAATTGAAAGACCCGTTCTTTCTCTTTCAACGATACGAATATTTAATGATTAACTATTACATATGTGATGTAGTAGTATGCCTAATAGACATTAAAAAGTTTACACAATTTCTTAAAAATAAGATCTCTTTTGTGCACGCTTTTAGCAGCACAATAGAACATGACAATCTTCATCTATTTCTCTTTCAACGATACGAATATTTAATGAAATAGAATGTTTGTAAATGGGACCAAAATATCAATATGTATGCTTTAAAAAATTTACCAAACAACTATTATGTGATGTGGATGTGGAATGCCTAACAGACATTAAAAAGTTTACACAATTTCTTAAAAATAAGATCTCTTTTGTGCACGCTTTTAGCAGCACAATAGAACATGACAATCTTCATCTTTTTAACTCATTCCAGCTTAATGGCTTACTAAAGCGACGTGCCAAGAAAAGCTAGATTGCTTTTAGTTCAATTCACTGTCTTTTGTACGTCAGAATTCGAGACGTTGAACCCGAGGAAAACTGCTGCTAAAGTTTGTTCATTGTAAAACATTGGAAAGTCATGAAAAAAGAAAGCATCCTAAATTTCCTGGCTTGTTCCTGTTTTCTCCTACCTGGAAACATTAATTCGAAAAAGAGATGGTTTCTAAGTCCGTTATCTCTTCTCAGCCTTGTCACTGTTTTTTTTGTATTTATTTCAACCATCGGCGAACTTGTTGGCTACCAACTTTTTATTCGAGACGATAAAATGAACCATGCAATAAAAACATTGAAATATGTTCCCCCGCCTCCTATTGGATTTTGTTTGCTATCCCTGCCAACAAACAAAACTACTGTTGAGGCTGAAGGCAAAAAGGGAATTTCCAATAAAAGTATTGGCGGAAGTGGACAGCTCAGCAGTAATGGTTCCAAAGCAGTTAATGCATCTTCATTCATCCTTTCTCCCAACCACCCCATGTCTGATTTGGAAAACATTGTAAACGGCGCAAGTCGTATTTTAATTTTTGTAACGAACGTCATAATCCGAATATTCATTTGGTTCAGTTTCCCCACCTTGGTTGACCTGCTCAAAAGCGTGTTCCAACCACCTCAAAAGGATCAGCAAGACCAAACACAAAAGCAGGAAGTAGATAAAGACGACGATCATGACAAAAATATAAGGAGCGTTTCCATGTTTCTTGTCTGGTATGAAGCAAGTCGGAAATGGTCTACTGGAGAAAAGGTGTTCCTCTTTATCATTGCCGTTTCCCAGTTCCAACGGGAACTGGAATTCTTTGCAAAATTTTACACGGCGATAAAAAATACAGGTATCGACATGCTGGATATTCCATGCCTGATTTTTCAAATTTTCTTGGAGCAGTGCAAGGCTTTGTTATCAAAAGAGCTAGTGTCGGAGATTGTCGCATTTTTCCTTGTCATCATCATGAAAACGTTTGCAAACGTTATTGGAGTGATTGCAGGTGGCAATGGAGATCAGATTTGCGATGACGACGAGGATGGGACAATGATCCAAGATAATGGTTTCTTTCTCGGCGAAATTGGAAGGTTTGGTAGGAATGGAAGGAAAACTTGATAAGCAGTCAAAGGCAAGTAATATGCTATTTGTAAAAACGCGTGCATTTCTTATGAAGGGGACCGACAGGGTTGGCGTTGTGGATGGACGAATCGCAACGATTGATGAGCAAATTTCGGGAATAATTGGGCGGAGTGCTACTCCTGTTGGTATCAGGGAACGCACTTCTGTTTCCTCCGTTGATGGCATATTCAATACAATGAAGCAGTCGGATGGATTTTACGGCGACTTGTCACCAACGGTCTCTCTAGAAGTAATCTATTCTCAGATCAATTTCTTAATCAGCAGATATTTTGATTTAATGGCACTTTGGGAACAGATACAGAGGTTTACTGGCTTTGTGACTTTGATCTTGTTTTGCGAGTTGACAACCATATTTTGTTTGAATACCTATATGACCTTGGACAATGCAATGAATTTTGGATTGGTTTCGGAATTTGGAATTAGCGGG
>JAANSP010003427.1:0-11331 GCA_036850745.1 Homidia socia
ATGACGTCAAAGTGCGCAAAAATGTAGCCAATGTTGACAGTAGCCTAAAAAATAAAAGTTCGTTTAGTGTGTGTATGTGGCGTGATATCCACCGAGAGCAATATTTTCCCTCATTCTACTTTGCACAGAAAAAAAGTGGAATCTACATCCTCGTCGTCGTCCGCGTCATCATCATCGCCGTCATCATCACCAACGAAATTTCTCTCAAGTGTGTAATTTTCAGTGGGTCAGTTCACTGAGAAAAGGCCGTAAAAATGCCGATACGGAAAGGTCACGTTGCGCCACATGCAACTCTCATTGAGAGTGTCATTCGCAAGTTCGACAGTCAAAGTAAGTACTTGGAAAAATAATAATCATAAAAATAAAAATAGTTATGCTATTTTTACAGCAGAAAAAAACGTACTCCATGATTTTTATGATTGTGACGAAACGAGCATCTTGAGAGTGCTTACTAGTCACAAAAATAATTTATAATATTTTAAATGGCGAAAATACAACTTTATTTTTATTTTGATGGTCAGCAGCAGTATTTTCTTGATGGAATATTTTTTTTATTTATGGCGCGTAATATAATTTTCTTTTGCAAAATTATATTATTTTTCCAATATCCTTCTTTTGGAATTTTCATTTCATCAACATCTGCCCGGTACTAGCAGCTCGCAATAGGAAAATTTCACATTTTTTGTTTATGAAGAAAACAAAATAATGAAATGATAATAATAATAGGCACGCTATTTACCTGTTCATTCACTTGACTCTGAAACTGAAATGTGCCATAGGAGACACAATGTCCGCATGCCTACCTAACTTGAAATAAAATTCTAATCGGTCATCGTACTTGACTTGACAGTAGCAGAGTAGTAGTAACGTATAGCTCAATGTTTTCGTTTTATGCATGGATTTTCCGTTTGATTTACCATAATCGTTAAACTAAAATATTGGCTGCTACCAAAACTAATATAATATGCAATACAGGTTGGCTGAACCTAAAGCACATTTTTTGGTTCAAGTGCCATGAAATGAGAGACAAAAATGTAGTGCCTACTCACGCTTGTTCATGGGAGCTGAGTGGCACTTGTACTCTGAAAATAGCTGAAAATATCTTGTCAAAGTGTGTGCAGTATAGAAACACATGAAATTCTAAGCAAGCTAATTATTATGTCATTTCTACATATAGTATGTATATATACATGCATGTATAATACGCACACAAGTTTTTGCCTAGCCAATTCACTCATTCCAGCATATTATTCCGCTTAATTTCATCCTAATCCTCCTACCGCTGCTTGCGTTTGGTCGGGGTCGAAAACGAAAAGTCAATACTAATACGTATGTATGTATATCTAATATCCTTTTACTTATGTATATTGTACGTAGCTACTACCTAGGGATATCCATTTCATTACTCTGTTTGCTTGCGTAAAAGAAACCTGCTACGTTCAAACAAAAGATTCTTGGGTTGAGTAGGTAAAGGTGGAGTGAATACTGATAAAAAGCAAGCCAACCAGGGAAAAAGATGCCAGCAAATAAATAAAATATTATGTTTCTCATGCATTGCTCATGGGTGAATACTATTGGCTTCTCACAGCATTATCGGGGATAACCAAAAAAGTATCATTTTCTCTGAGGTTTCTTGCCATTCATATGATTTTACCTTGCAAATCCGATGGTCCATTTGATAGTAGATAAAAAGGATGATCGTTCTGCAGGCAGAAGTAAACACTAATTTTTCGATTGATAAAAAATGTATTTTAGTAAGCGAGTAACATTTTTTTCATTTTTCCTTTGCTCTATCCCGTATTCATTCGAATGGTGATTCTCTTTCTTATAATCATGTTAGGATATTTGTGTCCTGTGTCGTTATTCCACCGGAAACCATTGTCGGACAACATCAAAAATATATATATTTTATATTTTAGTAGCAGCCAACTCTCAAAGCCCTACTTTCTCCCTTCATTGCGTCGTCAATCTTTGCTCGGTTGATCGGAATTTGCAAAAGGAAAACCTGAATTGTATTGAGCTGAGGAGGAGTGAAGCGCTACTCTTTTTTCTATTTTTCAATCAGTCAGCCAGCAGCCACACACATTTACTCATTGACACGTGTCTTTGTCCTCCACACTTTTTTTATCAACATTATTATTTTGCCTTTCCATTCATTCCTAACTTCATCCTTTTAATAATTCACTTATTATTTTCCAGCAATATGGCTTATTATATTCCATTATTATTTTTTATTTGGTATCGTATTTTCTCTTCTTTTTTATTTGTTCCTGTGTTCATTCAATTATTTGTCAGCTTCTTCACATGTCTTTCCCAATTCCAACAAATTAAAAAGCAACTCAACAGGAAACTTCATTCATTTTATCGCGTCTGCCTGTACGTCTCCTCCTCCTCTTGTTATTTTTTTATTATTGAGCCTTCTCCTTCTTTACAGCTCACTAACCTTAACTATCCATCCTTTTTGCAACATTAACAAAGAGACAAACAATCCTGTAATAAAAACATAACTTGTTGTCAATTGGATAAAATGTACAGCTATGTACATACCCAGACAGACAAACAAGTCAAGTCTCTCTTTTTATAAAAATGTCTTTTGTGTCAGTTGGCTTGTTATTATTATTTAACAAGACCATGTCAACTTGCTCCTTCTTCTTTGTCTCAATTGTGTTCTGTGGAAAGGGCAGAAAAACAAAGAAAAGGGATAAAAGAGACCACCAAAGCCATAATGCAGTGTAGCAAGCAATCATTATCATCGATTCTTCTGGTCAGTTGCTTCCTTCCCGTACGTGTAGTCGTCTGGTCCTGGTCAAATAATCAACTGTATAAATACATATGTGCCCATGCCCACACACGTATAAATATTATGATGTTGCAAGATAAATAAAGAAAAAAATAGCAAAAGTAATTCGGTTATCTGCCAGCCTGCAGGCCAACATCACAACATGCATTCATCATCATCATCATCATCAAACAAGAAAAACATGTTGCGAATTATCTAGAGCAGGAAAATAAGAAAGTTGTCACAGAAAAGAAAATAAGAATGAGAAAGGTCTTTTGTACGTCTTAATACACCAACTAGCCAACCAAACAACAAAATCCAATCGCTTATTGGTTTCCTTCCTTCTTTAATTTGTTCCCCTTTAATTTATTGACGTTTCTTATACGTTTTTGTTATTATGGCAGGAGCAAAGCAAGTTGTGAGATAATTGTAATTGAAGTAACACAATGAAATGCAATTCTTCTACTGCGGCTGCTATTATATTGCTTCTCATTTCTTTAATGAATTAGTAGACTAGTCAAGCCACACAATAATAACAATAATGCAAAAATATATTTTCTCTAAGAAAGTTTTTATGGTGAGATTGGTAAACATATTGATGGGCTATTATAGAGCAAATAAAAGGATAGGGACATAGGCTTTGTGAAAGGAGGGGAGGGGGGTAATAACTTAAGGGAGAAAATAGAAAGTAGGTAATAATGTGAAAATAATGTTTTTTTAAGTTTGTGCAATAATAGGAAAAATTTGAAGTTAAAAAATTCTGAATTGCATTGTAAAGTTGGCGGCAGTTTTTTTTGTTCAGCCAATCAAAAAAAAAATGAACACATTTATTTTGCAATTTGGTTTTTGATTTTCCCGTTTTACAATTTCTGGCTAATAACAAAACATTGCAACGCACTGGCAAAGTTGATGAGAATATAAAGAGAGCGTGAAATACCTACCGGAATGTGGCGCCTTTTTCATTACTGTACTGGCCATTTCATTTCTCATATATGTATTAGTACTTTCTCCTTCTTCTTTTTTTAATATATCCTTACCAATCTCGCGTTGGACAGAGAAAAGGAGGATGGAACGACGCGACACAAACTGGAATGTAAATAAATATAAAATAAAATGTGACAATAATGAATGTAGTAACTGCCTGAGAAAGCGACCGCTACACCCTGGCATTTTCTTTCATTGTGGTCAACCTTGACAGGAGAAAAGAAATAAGGATATTGGACGGCATTAAATAACCAGATTTTAATAGAGTTGCTGCAGACTTACATAAGGAGTAGCAGTGAACCATTGATTTGCCAACTGGTTTTTTGTACTGGGTGGCGCATGCCATGCCGTGAGTCATCATACTCATGATGATGAGATTGCTAGCTAGTGGAATTCCCCTACATGCATTCGTAACAGTCTAAGAATTATTTTGCCGCTATACCGCACTTCCCTATTTTCAAGAGTAAAAAATATACTCAGTAAACTCAACGTTACAGAAAATACAATTTATTATACGAAAACTATATTTTCATTTTTGTTTCACAATACCCCAGAAAAACATTGATCATCATTGATTGCTAGTCAAATAGGTATGCAGAATAAATAAAATATTGACATTTTTTCGACTGTACTACTCTATCAATGTAGTCAAACCCCAGAAAGTAGTCAGCATACATAATAATATGTGGTTGACATGAACAAATGACGCCATTACAATTGTAATATGTAGTGCAGTAAACAATATGCATGTAAAGATTCTACCTGCCGATTCCAATTTTAGAGTGCCATCAAACAAGCTCTTGAGTCATGTCACGTCATTTCTTGCACACCTCTAGAATTAGCATGCTCAGTTGGCATCTTATCAAAAAAGTATAAGTATATTTATCTGCACATGTACATGTCCACATGCGCTATATAATCATAATATATTATTATTATTATAAATGTTTGCAAGCCAATTCAATGCAATAATAAATTGAAGGAATGTTCCAACACGAATTATTTATTGTTATCTTGCTTTACTTCTCTATCCATCCATCTGTAACACCATTCATTCATTTATCCACCAAACACTCATTTTTTTCCGATTGACTGAGCCCGTCCTACTACTACTCAACATTATCCAAAGAGAAAACAAGATTGATTTGGATATTTACAGCAAACATACTGCCGCTATTTATCAAAATGTTGTGCTGATTGTGTATTTATGTAAGTTATCTTGTTCATTCCGGCGTGTGTGTGGCATTTGCATTGGATTGGTATGGTATATAATTCCATACCTCAGGTGTCGCTTGACACTACTACATTGAAAATAACAAATGATCAAGTGACAATTCAATTCAAGCATCTAAACGAACCGTGTATTATGCATGAATGCACTTTCTTTTCTCGCTGCTTTTCCCGTTCTACAAATCTACGGCTGCTGCTTCTGCAGAAGCATTGCCATTTTTTACATGTTTTTTCTTCGCTCTCTCTCTCCCTCCCTTGCCATTTATTTCCTTTTCTCTTTTGATTACACTTGGTTGTTAGATGTTGGCTGCGTATCAACGTGGGAGGTAGGTCATATACTTATCTCTGTAGTATTCACCTTATTCACTTAAAATAAGCATGCCAAAAATATACTGGTCTAGTGACTATATGTGCTTATGTGAAATGTGATATTCCAACTTTCTCTCTGATCCTTTTTCTTTCTCTGTGCTTCTTGTTCTCTTTGGAACGAGAGGAAAATGACGTTCTGTTTTTGCTCCTTGTGTTGTTCACCGTGAGAGATGTATGTAGTGGTGGTGGTACATGTATCATTATTACACTTTTGTTCCTTTTTTGGCGGTTGGCTTTGCCTGGTTGCATGCAAGACTGCACAGAGTACGTAGGGTTGTGTGTTCACAGCAGCAGCAGTGGTACACACACATGTACTTATACAAAATGGATCGACACAAATGAAGAGGAAAATGAGAGTAAATTGAGGTTGCATACGTATGCCCGCGTTTTTCATACCCGTTTTTTATTCCATGTAAGTAGCATGTATAAACACACACACATGCGGTTTTGCATTTCACCTTATTTTTTATACTGTTTCCCTACATATCTTTTTGGCAGCCTTTTATAATAAAAACTGATAGACTGGCTATTTCACGATTTTGGTTGCTGGTACGAAAAAAGTCTTTATTTCCTGCTGCTGCTTCTGGAGATTTCTCACCATTGCATTGCCACTACCAACCCACCATATTTTTCTTTGTAGTAGTTTCAGTTTCATTCATTCATTCATTTTCATTCTTATTTTTGCTTCTTTCTGCCATTTTCTCTATTTTTCGTCGAGTCCATGTAAATTGGCTGCATTGGAGTATAAAAGACAGTTGGATTTGCATACGTTCTTTTCTACTCTCTCCCTTCATCATACTGTGCGTTCCTAATAATGTAATTGACTCTTTCAATTCACTTTAAAAGGAGGGGAAAAATACAATGTCGTTTTTTAACAAGTTGAGATTTTTTGAGTGTATTTGCAGAGCTTATTTTTATGTAGCATTTATTTGCATTCATGTTTTTTCAAGATCGTTGAGACATTTTTTCTTGTTGAATAATAGACAATGATTCTACTTTTATTTCCTTCGCATATTTGCTTTTGCAGTCTTTGGGGGAATCTAAATACACATTGATGTGTAGAACAGGAGACGGTACAAAAATCACATATTAGATTGGCAATTAAGAAATTGACTCCTTTCGTTCTTTCTAACTTTTTGTTCTCAACATAAAAATACCTAAACGCTTTTATTTTAAAATCCTGATATTTTCTAACTAATATTTGAAAGCAATGGAATAGGATCTTGTGCAAAACCAAAACATGTTTTATTTTACAGCCATGCAGATAAATTAAGACCAAAATGACAAAATTTCAACCCATTAGATTCATAGGTGGTACACTGTTAATGTTGTATAATTTACAAAGGATAGAAGAAATCAAAGCACTAAAAACCAACAAAAATAGTATTCGGCAGATATGTAGCAAAAGTAAACCATGCAGGGAATAAAAATAAAAATTTGAGATTCAAAAAACAAGACGCAAACAAATATTGTATGCCTTTGTTCCTTTTATATTCTTTGTAAAGCTGTGCTGTAAAACTAGATAAGGAATTTTATTTGCCATTGTAAATTATAATCATAAAAGAAAAGTGAAACTAGAGTATTTTTTTGGCGCTGCTTTTCTTGCTAAAATAATTTGATTTTCTTTCTTCTTGTTCTTCTTTTCTCCTTTGTTTATTTTATCTATCCAGAGGTATGCACACGACTACTACTCGTATTACTGGCATTGCCAAGAAATCAATAAGAGGAAAATATTTTGCAATTTACATGCTGATTTGCATGTTGTGTCATGTGTCTCCTTTGTTGTAATTACTACACTTGATTTCTCCGGGAAAGAATATCCGTTAAAATATTTCTTTTTTTATATATATTTTTCCCCTCTGGTTTCGTTTGCTCTTCGAGTTTTACTATGCATGCACAACAGCTAGTACATTCCCTCTAGTATAAATAGAGAGAAACATGACAATGGAAAAGAACAAAAATAACAATTTCGTTTAGTATTCGTATTAGTCGTAAATCTGCATATTGAAAAAAATACTTCTTGGAAAAAGAAACATTCCAGCACCACTACTCTCTCTCTACATGCATTCGTTCAACTTGAATGAAAATAACAACTTTGTTTTCTTTCTTTGAGAAAATAAATGCATTTTTTGTACAGAAGAAAAAAAAGGTAGCCAGAACAAGAAGAAACGTGGTCTTTCAAATAGAAAATGTTCAGATGCTATTTGTAAAAGGAAAGTAACGAAATTGGAATTTATAGGGTCATTACATCAGAATTGAAATGACTTTTTAAAAGTACAATATATAGATATACTATACCATATACATGGAAGTTTATAAGGGAGAGAAATTATGGAAACAGGTAGAAAGGGAGAGAGAGGATGATGATTGGTGAGGAGAAAAGCAAAGAGGAGAGCATCTTCATTTCCAGTGAAAAGCTACAAAAAACCAAACTAGCAGCTGTGTAGCTAAGTATATGCTCGGCTTTCTCTCTCTGGTTTAGACAGAAATATGCAAAGTTGTATCGTATCGTACATTTAATAATATCATTTAAATTGATTATCATCAACAACAAACAAACCATCTAATAAAATACACAAGTACACAAGCGAAACAGGTAGTAGGACTGCGGTGGTGGTGGCGGCGGTGCTGTGGCAGTGATGGAATAAAATTTATTTGTGACTTGCCATTCGAAATTCGGATTTAAATTGAAGTGGGGCAATGGAATGAGATATGTAGCTCTGCTGCTGCTGCTATGAAGGACGATACACTTTACTAGAAAATTGTTGGTTGACGTGTATTCCATTGCGTTTCCTCTTCCTTCCAACAAAACATAATGCAATGCTACAACCAGCTCCGCGGCTACTTCTTGTTAAACTACTACCATACCTTCGGCACTGACGAGGACGACGCTTCCTTTGATGTATAAAACAAGATAAGCTGGTCGAAAACAATGCGATATGATGTGATGCGAAATGCGAGTAAAATGTCAATCAATATATTATCTGGTGATGTGGGGGTTCCTCTACACACACACACGAGCTAAATAATTCCATAAAAAGAAAGTGGGCTTAAGCTCACTAAGCGTATGAGTAACAGCGACAATTCGATTTATGTGAAAATATTAGCAAAAGCAGTGCTATAATAATAATAAAAATGATATACATAAGCAGCAGTATGCCTTTATGCCTACACAACTTATTAGCTTTATTACAACAACAACAGCGACCACAACATGCAACGAGAGTGAAACTAGCAGTCAAGTCAAATAAGTGTGTGTGGTGCAAGTCGCCCGAGTCTTTTGAAAAATAGTCCCAGGTGAGCTGTACCAGAGAAAATATATAAAAAATAAATAATAATAATAACGCGCCTGCTGGGTATTAGGTACGCGCGCGATATTATAGCAACACATGCATAAAATATCAAGTCTATCGAATTCACATTCAATTGACTAAACACACCACCACCGCACCACTGCCAGATAACAAATCGAAAATGGCTGCTTGTTGCAAGGCAGAAAAAAAACTGTTATTTTGTTTTGTATTACATTGACTCACAAGAGTTAATTCAGTCAACTACTTCCGTACCTATTTTGCATGCTTTATGTTATGTTATTTTTTTATGCTGGAAAACTTGTACACATTTTTATTTTATAGATTGTTTTACATGAGCAAACTTACTTTTTTCTAGTTGCACGAGCAAATAATCGATTTTCTCTGAGAATCTATTACACTCTAGCCAGGTATTTTATTAAAAACTTGTGTTATGTATTCACTTTATCGGTTATTTATTGTTTGTACCCATCATGCTCATGACTAGCTATTATGATAGTTCCAAAAAAACTAAACATGAGTACACAGGAATTTTACTCAGCTACTCACTCAGTAAACACTCT
This sequence comes from Homidia socia, assembly GCA_036850745.1. Classification (NCBI taxonomy): domain Eukaryota; kingdom Metazoa; phylum Arthropoda; class Collembola; order Entomobryomorpha; family Entomobryidae; genus Homidia; species Homidia socia. The sequence goes on from JAANSP010003427.1 coordinate 9,237, forward strand.
CTCTAGATTTCTCCTCTCTCTCCCCCCCTCAAGATACGTAGGTAATCATGCAAATACGTACATTAATCTTATCACGCCTCGTTGTCAAAATAGCTGTTTTTGTGTAGTATTTTTATAAATATATTCCATTGAGCGGTTATTACCAACGTAGTAGTATTAGATTCGTTTCTAATTCCCTTGTACTTTTTTTATCCGTTTATTGCATGTCCATCAAATGAATGATTATGATCATCATGATGCTTGTTCTATTATAGTTTAATATTGATAATAAAACAGAATATGTTAACTTGTAAGTGGAGTGGACTAAAAAAGGGAGCAGATAATTCATTTTTAGAAACTGTACAATACCAAATAATAGTTTGTAACCGAATTGAAAATAACAATTCTTCAGTGGAGAATTTTGTAAACAAAAATTTTGTGTTTTTCGACGCCGATTAATTTTATTCTTGTGAGTATTTTGAGCATGTATAATAGAGATCGCATTGGTGTGGCTTTTCCGTGTTGGGACCTGATTTCGTAGCCAAACAGACAAACTGTATGCAGGTATTCCGATGCTTTCAAATAGCCAAGCTAGCTAATAGAAACTACTAAAAACTGCTAACTGCTTGCTGCACTAGACAAACACATTATTTTCCGGATCGAGAGTAAGTAATTTTTTGCAGATAAAAGTGATATGTGGTGGTGTGGTAGGCAGTAGACAAAGTATAAAGTTATATTTTTTACCATTCCATAATAAAGTATACATGTACCACACCACACATTACTTAAATACAAAGTACTTTTAGTACTTATTTTTATATACACACACATGGAAATTAGAAGGTGGGACTGGCTAAGCAAAAAAACCGTGTTCCAAAAAGGAAGTAAGTCGGGGAGAAGAGAAATTGAGAGCAGCACGAGCACACTCTCAATTCACTACTACTGCACTACACACTGCCATTATTATTATTATAATAGCACACACACCACCACACCACACCACGCGCCTAACTAATAGCCTATATCACCATCGTCATCACATTGCCATTATCATCATCATCATCATTGGAATAATAATGACGCGCCCTATAAGCGAAAACTAGGAGAAGATGACCAAGGCAAAAAAACTTATCTAGTCCAACATTTTATCATGTACTTTTATAAAAATAATAATATATTATGGTGTCTTGTGTGTTTGTGTGGGCTACTTAATTATAAAATTGCAATTTTTCATCACAATGGAAAAAAGAACACTTCTGGACAGATATACATAGATACAGTAGTAGGTAGCCGAATGAGTGAGTGCATTATTGCATGCAGGTAGACAAGCTTGTTATTTATATTGCTAGCCGCTCTTCTTATTTTTTTATCCCTTTTTATTGAATGGCTTGCTTGCTCGGTTGATTTAACGGGCTTCGATTAGAGCCCTTTGAAAATGGAAAGAGGAGGCGGTCAATTACTATCTACTTTGGTTCCACTTTATATTTGCCGACATATTAGCCTAGTTGCCTGCCTTTGTTGCTTTATACTTTTTTACATGGCAAATATTAATGACGCTGCTAGTGTGGGTGTTGATGTTGTTGACGATGATTGTTATGATGACAATGAACCAATTTTTCACAGACGTAAAATAAAGCCTTGACAAACGTGTGTTTAGAAGAATGAAAGGGATGAAAATTGGAGAGAAAAAAATAATGTTTTGATCGTTATTCCCTTTTATTTTCGCTAGATTTTCGTTTATTTATTGTTCAATGCCATCGTGATATGAAATACTTCTCGTAAAAAGTACTTTGGCCATAAAATTGCGGTATTAATGTTTAATTTATAACGTACATGTGGTGGTGTACACACGCGTGGAAAAAACGGAAGAAGGTGAAATGACGTGGAGTGAGAGAGAGAGAGGAAAAAAGTAGAATGACGACATGGGATTTTTTTCAAGTACAAGATATGGAATAGGCACGCTTTCTCACAAGTAAAAGCAGTGGACGACGACAACGGGAGTGGAGCGTGTGTGCTCAATTTATTTTTACTCGAATAAAAAGAGGAAATGGGCGTTTTATTAGATATTACCTAAATATGTGCCAGTAGTAGAAGTAGTTGTAAGGCTAATTTTCTG
>JAANSP010003428.1:0-11329 GCA_036850745.1 Homidia socia
ACATCGTATTTTCAAAAAGTATTTTAAATACCAAATACAAAATAGCTATTTGATATTTGAAATACTTGAAAATAAAATATGTATTTTCAAATACCCATCCTTGACTGAGTGTATTGTTTTCTTGAGAAATTGTCAATTAGAAGAGTTAATTTTTGAGAAAGGAGAGAACGAAGCCATAAGCCCATTTACGGTAATTCGGTATATTGCGTTTTTAAAATTCCTACGAATATGATTAAAAATTTGGCCAATAGAGATTAATTTTGCTGCTTTTTAAAATTAAATGCACAATTTTATTCGTATCAGCAAACGTATCTTTGTAGTTTTTAAGTTGCTTTTTTAAGACATTGCTGGTTCTGGATTCTTGCAAATGGTTTTCACAACCTAAAATAGATTACAAATATATTTTTATGAAGATAATTGTTTTTATTATTATTTTCGTCTGTGCACTCAGCAATACTCAGCATCAGCACTGCACTGCCATTATCATAGCACCATAAGCAATTCAGGTATTCATCTTCAGGTGGACATGCTCCAGATTTAGAATGGGCTAAAGGAACAAATAATGGACATAAATTATTTGCATGGAAACTGAACAGATAGCTGCAGTAATGCTGTAACTTTGAAGAAAAAACTGCTAAATTTTAATTGGCAATGCTGCCAACCAACTGATGTGGATTTCACTTTTTGAAAGATTAAAAAAATTAAAACCAGGCAAAACTGAATAATCACTGGAAAATATTTATTTTTCATTCTTAAAATTACTGATTTCAGCGTTGCAAGTTCTGTTGGTAGTGGGTCCGTAGCAATGTTATCTGCTGGCAATGAAGAAACCGCTGTAGAAATTAAAAGTATTGTTGCTGCTGCACTGCAGGCCAACAAGGTGAAGACGTAGTAGGGTCTCATGGGTTTTGATAAGGCCAAATGTATTTTATAAATTGCATTTTATATTCAATTTCTTTAAAGCAAAAGTGTTCTTAAAGAAAAATCGACGCCGGCTCGTAATTCTGAGTTGTATGTATAATGTATGCTCATTGAACGCTGATTCGGTTCTGTTAGATCCTGAAAATCCTGAAAACCAACAACAACAAAATTGGTCGTTTAGCAGTCCACTTCTTCTTGGTTTCTTGCTGTAGTAAATACCGATGATAAAACGCAAGATTTCCTGCACATTATGCTGATAAATGAACTTGATTGACAAATCATGTGAAAATTATTTGCACGATGACCTAGTTTGTTACCTTTCTGTTGCTCATAAGTTTTCTGGATTTAATTTAATTCCCAACGGATATTGATTGGGAAAGCAAAAATACAATTAGGGATTTATTTTTATATTTATTTTTATCCACTTTACTTTAATGATGTAAACGAAAGACCGAATCAATAGGATACGAGTCAAAATAACACAAAAAGTTCCCCTGAAGGCAGTATAAATGCAATTCAAAACTCTTGTCGTTGGTCGTACAAGAGAGAGCATTCAAAAAGGTGTCACGTAAATATTCAAGCAATGTTATCATTGCAAAATTTTGGTCAGGCGAAGATGTGGGAGTTGTTTCTCTTGTTTGGTCACCAGAAATCCCAAAAAATGGGACGGCACAATAATGACTACATATAACCAAACTTGTTGGTCTCATTTAACTTTCCATGTTGGGAAAAACCCGCCCAGATTTTTCACTTTTTAATTTTGAAAAGATAAATTCTTTGCAAAACACATAGTCATCTCCATCATGCCAGTTAAACTGTAAAACTTATGTGCTTTGTCGGTTATATTTTATTTGAACTACTTTTTAGATTTATTGACTAAAGTGGACGATTTGTAAATTCTTTTTGTTATCCATGAGGTCCATTTATAATTTGTTGTCCTGTAAAGGATATTTGAGCGAACAAAATGACCATAATGAGTTTTTTCTCTGTTGTTGTTGATTTCACATTTGGAAAAAGGAAGTGTGAGAATCCAGGAAACGTGGTGTGCCTTCACAACAGAATCAGCAGGAGCAGTAACATCTCTATTTACTGTGTACTTTGGATTAGCATGTGAAAATCTCTCCGTAGTTGTATCATGGACTTCATCAGAGAAAATACTGATGCTTTATTGAATCACGCATTTACTGCCAGGCTAAATGCAACTGGTTAAGCTGAACAAGAAGAGCCAGTGCCGGTTTAATGTGTAAGTCCATCACATTACAAATGTGCATTAAACAACGGACAACGTCAAGTTGCTGCAAATACATGAATGAAAATTCGTTAATTTATTTTTCTTGGAACTTGCGCAATGATGAAAAATATGCAAGTAGAATGCCTAGCCTAACTACAAACAAAGGTGGAATAAATCATGCATGAAAATGTGTTTCATTCCTCCAATCCTCCGAATAACAAATCAATTGAATGCATTAAACTTACTACAACGGTTAAATTTTTAGTTTCATTAGCCCAGCGAGCAATTTTATAAACAAAAGAACTACTGAAATTCTTTAATTTTGTGTTGACCTCGACAGCCAATGAAAACATAAGTTGGACACTTTTTTTTTGACCCTTTGTTGACCGCTGGGCGGCCAACAAGGGTGGAAAATATGCTTTGGTTAGTTGTTCAGGAGGCCCATAAATAAATAAGCGAAAAATAAAAATAACGAATTTCAGTAGCTCTTTTACTTATATTATTGCTCACTGTCATTGACCCAAATCAAAAACCTGCATATGTACGTATTCATGGACTTCTGAAATGTATTTAATTTAGAGAGCGTTTCTATAAGGCTATACGAAAATAAAATCATTATTCTCTCTATCTGTGCTTTGTTTGAAGCATCGTAAATAAATAATTATGGATTCAATTAAACACTCAGCCAATGTCATTATTTTTTATTTACATTATTTCAACGGACAGAATAAAATTTGTTCACGAAGGGGCCTGTTGAACAGTAAAGCATAAATTCACAAAACTATTTATTCAACCACCTTTCAGAATTTTCTTACGTTTTTTGGTTTAGTACAAACAATTTTTTCGCATTAACTTGCAAAACAATTTAAAACTAAAATTTACGGATACCTGTATACCAGAACTTGTTACTCATTTCAAAAGTTCCGTAATTTCTTCGTCTTTCGTCATCCAGCTATTTTTTGTGGCAATCATGTAAGCTGTTTTACCCTTCTTATTTTTATTATCTTTCCGTGCTCCATTCTCTATCAGAAACTGGACGACTTCCACTGTGGTATTTGCGTCTTCACTTACAGCATATTGCAGAGTGTTGTCGCCATGATGGTTTACCTCATTGATGTCACATCCGAGCTCCACAAAGTATTTGAGATGATCAACAAGCCCTTCATATGCAGAAACGTGTGCCAAGTTGTAGCCTTTCTCGGTTTTGATTGACCAATCCGCACCCAACTCAACCAAATGTTTCACCAAAGCCAAACTTCTTTTTCCCTTCACTGCTTTACATAAAAATGATTCTCGCTGCTTGTCCACTGCATTCACATCGACGTAGCAGTTTTGAGCCATGAGAAGATTTAACGTTTTTGTATACAACTCCACGTTAAGTAAGGCCAGGTGTAAAGGCGATTTTCCATATTTGTCAGTTACCTGAAATAGTTTGCCCATTTGCATGGTGACGAGCATTTGTACAAGCTCTTCATATTCCTCGGGGGAGTGTTTAATAAACGAAAACCAATGCACAAAGTTAAAACCATGTTCATCTTGTACAAAGACATCAGCGCCTTTTTCTATCATCCTTCGTATGACTCCCATGCTTCTTCTCCCGTTAGCAGCTTGCATGAGAAGAGTAGTGCCCCAATCGTCGGAGTAGTTGATGTCAACGCAGATTTTTCTGTGACTAGGCCACGTATCGGATTCAACCGCACCTTTCAATGCACCCAAAGTGTTAGCTAATGTTGTAGATAATTTGAGTTTAAGAGAAATTTAATTAAAATGACTAAATTTATCAACTTACCAGAACCAATCTAAACCACACCTTTTATTGCACCCAAAATGTTAGCCAATCTTGTAGATAATTTGAGTTTTAGAGAAATTTAATTAAAATGACTAAATTTATCAACTTACCAGAACCAATCTCTTCCAACCACGGAAGGTCGTATATCTTCAGAATCGTGTGCTCTGAAATGCGTTTATTTGCAAGAATTTCTGGCAATGGACACCTCCATCTTCCTTCCACCTCTTCAAACAAGTCTATAGCTCGAAAATCTTTTACTAGAAATTGATACAAATCAGCAAAGTCTTCCTCTGACATGTTTTCTGTTACTCGGTGCACAAGCGTTTCCATATTAAAAGCTGCTCTTGGATCAATACCCCTTCGCAACAACAACTTGATGACATCCAAGTGGACACTCCACGCTTTTGCCAGAACAAGTGGCTCATCTTCGGCTATCCTTTTGTTTCTGTCAAGTAGGATGTTCAAAATTCTTATCTTTCTTTCCAGCTGCATTGGTGCATCAAAAGCACTGTTCTTTACCAAAATGTAAATGTTGTCTTTTGTTTTCATGGGAATCTTCTCGACAAAGAACTCTGCCACCTCATAATTGCGGTACAACATCGCACTTCTCAATGGGTTGTAATCGTAAGATCCCATAACAACGAAGAGCTCCTTGTCTCGGCCTTTGAGATCAATTCGAAAGCATTCGTGGAACAACTGGAAAAGTTGTTCAATGAGTGGCATATCAGCGTATCTCGCCGCAGTGGAGAGTAGCTCGGACAAACGAGGTGTGCTGGGTTTGAAAGTGAACCTTTTTACATACTGGAAACTGAACAAAGACATTTTAGATAATAGCTGTTTCAAAAGGATCAATAGATTGACCAAATTGTAACAATTGATTGTATTCATAATTTCAAATAGGGGAATGATATATGCAGAGTCAGAAAATGCATCAAACAAAACATTATCTTCTGGGAAAATCATCTTGTCTGCACACGCGGCATTCCAGAAATGCACGACAACACCATGAACAAAATAAGGGTCGTATTCTCCGTCTGTCCTCATCACTTCTTGAAAAAGGAACCGAAGCATTTCATAGCGTAACTTTTTTTCGCCCTTTTCATCATAGAGCAAGTTGGCAAACAGCTCTGCTGCAAGATATTCTGCAAATGTTCTGTGCAGAAACTGGAATGACTCTTGCCCGACCTCCGAAAAATGACGTTGCAGGATCCCGACTGACACCACAACAGAAAGTTGGGGTACGGTGGTGTCCTCCATAAATAGTTTGTTGAACATCTCTTTGTACTCTGGAAAGAGTAGCTTCAGTGCTTCTAGCATGTGGAATTTTTTCAACTCCTGGGTTTCAGAGGCACACGCTTTCTCTCCGACAACTGCCTCCACTATTCTAGTGGCTTGCTCAGCAGTGCCAAAAAGGATGAGTTTTGAAGAAGCTGTGGGCTTAAAATGAGTGCCAAGTTTGCTGAAGCGCAGACCAAAGTATCCTTTGTACAGGTCAGCGAGCGAGCTTTCCATTTTGCAGAGTGCTTGGGCAGGTACATTTCTCTCTGGGTGAGCAAAAATCAAAGCATTTCGGGAGAACACCTCGGCGACAAGTCGGCACTGCAACGGTATTCCTGTGATGGCCTCTTCCTCGTCTTTCAAGCTTTTCTTCATGCTATTGATACAGACCTGGGCGAATTCCCGCAGCTTTTCCTTCTTGCAAGATGGCTTCAGGTTTTGCCAGAAGGTCGACAAGAAGTCAATCTGGTTAGCATTGCTGAACGGCAAAATGTCATATGCAAGCACGTGGAGGGAGGCCTCAAGTTCATGTCTCATGTTCGGCCGGGATGTCACAAAAATCCTCGTGTTTGGCAGGCGAGATCCTGATGTGAGCAACTGTTTTGCGATTTCAACATGCCCCAAGTGTATCTCATCAAAGCCATCAAAGAAAAGCTCCAGTCGAGTCACAGTTTTGTCCAGAAGCTCAGTGAGGAGAAAGTATCCAAGACGAGAGTCGGTCACGTACTCAAGCAACACTTTCTTGGTGAAATTTTCATCAGGCACAAACGTGACCTGTTTCCCTTTCTTCGCCACCACAAATTCCAGAAAGTGTGAAAGTTGAATGAAGACTACGGCTCTGTCCGGGTGCTCCTGTTTCATTTTTCTCGCCAGGTTGGCCAAGAGAAGCGACTTGCCCATGCCAGGCAGGTCACAAATGCAGACGCCTGAAGCCCCCTCTCTAGAAACCTCTTCAAAGAACGCATCTTCCGAAATGCTCACACTTTCATTTTGGTCTTCTGATGTTTGTTGGTATTTGAGAAATTGATGAATGACTTTTGAACCGCCGGTTGTTGCCTCGAGTATGTGCTGCTTTTCATCGTTCTCGTACTTAATCAGATGAACCGGCACGCGAGCGGTCTTGCAAATTTCCTCCCAATCCTCGATTTGATCAAGAATAATAAATCGAGTGGAGAGGGAAAGCATTTGTGTGGATGAGTTTTGTACTCTTTCAGGGTGCACCAACGTTTTCAGTTGAGACCAGCCAATTCCTTTAAAAACAAAGACATCCGGGATCTTCAATTTGTAGACCTTCGGATTGATTGTGACCCTCTTGGACAGCGATCTGGGTACGTAACATAAAATATTCTCCGGAATGGTGTCGCGAATCAGTTCTATCGGTTTCTCTGTTTTGTTTGACTTGTCGTACAGACTGACACATTGTTCCAGTGTCAAATGATGTTTTATTTCATTCAAAATTCTTTGCATTTCCGTGGCATCAAATTTGTCGTTCAGACGCAGAGTATTTCCTAGAAAGGTAACTTTTATTTCTGGAATTACGCGCTGCGCTAACCCCTCAATAAAAACTCCCAACGGCCCAGTTTGGTTGACTTTTGCAAGGGCTATAGCCATCGCCACATATCCATTTGTTCTGGTTTCCAGAGTCTCGTAAAGCGCTGCAACCTGCTCGTACCTGCCTGTCTTTTGCTTCTAAAAATAAAATTATTTGGCATTGAGTATTTCGAGCAGCGTATTAGCGTGAATACTAAGTTTCTTTTTTTACTTACAATGCGTTCGACATCCACATTTGCCAGCACTTGTTGACCGAGAAGATGGGAAAATATGAGCTCAGTGCACATAGTTTCCTCAACCAACTTGGCTCTGTTTATTATTAAATGGGTTTTCTGCCACTTCTCCATTGTTCAGTTTGTTTGGGAAGATTGGATTATCTTATGCGTTATGAAAAGACAAATTATGTGATGTGTGTAGTGTCCAAGGTGGTCTTTTTACTTAGATTCTGTTTGCTGCAAAAAATCAGGTTTCCACTTTCATTTTGATGTTCACCAAAAACTGTACGCCAAGCGGTATAATATTTCGTTTGTATAAACCACACAGCTTGGTTTATCTTATCTACGAAAGATACTCCATTAAGTCATGCCACCGCAAATAAAGTAGCTCCCAGTACAGATAACGGAAAAAATATTATACAGCTGCATTATACATCATGCTTGACTATCATTCAGCATTTTCAAGTTTTGCCACAAATGTTCAAATTATCGTTCACGTTACTCCTTACTCCTCATAGTATGCATGTGATATCAAAATAACGCGTCAATATGACACAATGCAAATAAAACCCAAGATGCTATCAGCAAAAATGAGAAGTTGAATTCAGTATTGAAAAAATACTTGCACATGATAACAAACAACCAATAAAATAACATTAAATGTTATTCATTACAATACAGTGGATCAAAGCATTCTGTAGGAGCATTGTTATTCTTCCTGCTTATCGCTCACCCATTAATTCACACATTCCGCTCGGCCCTTTTTGCCTCGTCAGTCGTCAAACACAATTTTGATTGGCTTTAGTCCCTGAGGTTCATTGAACCAGTCTGAGATTTGGAGATCCAAATTAATTTCCCCCTAATTGTCAGCAAGTTAATCAATATTTGGATTCGGAACATGATTCACCATAAAGAAATGTTGACATGAGACTCCAACCAACAACCCAATTACCAATTACATAATCACCTTTATTGCGTTAATTGTCCTTACTAATCGATGGAGAAACCTGCGATCACTTCCAATTCCTGCATATTTTTGCCGTCTACCGTGAAGTTCATTACTCAAGAGATCACCCTAATGCTCTTCTTTAGTTTAATATAAGTGCTATTCCTTACAACGCCCTTCGTAGCAAGTTTCTCTTTAAAACTCTGAAGTTGACCGAAAAGATTTTATTCCTTCGCACAGCGCATACAGCGTATGTTAGCCTCTCAGCGTCAGATATTTTATCAAGTTATGTCACCACAGTTAAAAATGCGTCGTTGTAGATAAATAACAAATTATCATGTAATTGTAGGGTATTTGTTGATTTCTTTTGTTTTATAGCGTTTAGCAGTTTTAAATTTTGTTCTCAAACGTTCGCATTATCTCCAAATTACGTCATAAATGATGCAGTCATAAAATGAAAGTTTCTCAAATCTTGAATTTCTATCATGATATGATAATATAATAATACGGAAAACATTCAACGCTGAGCTTGGAATGGCTTTACAGGGTAAGACTATACATACAAAAAGGTGTGGTTTTCATCGGTAAACACATGTTACATGTGCAAAAGCGCTGGCATTTATTGTTGAAACCGTAGAAATGAAGCTTCAAATTTAATTTAATAAAGCAAGGTGAAATGAAGGTCATCCAATATACGTGTGCTACCATAAAAATGCGTCATGATGGCTGATTGTACTCGGAGCTGTAGATAATCAAATTTGTTTTAAGCTGACGCAACATTGACAATTCACGAGTACAAGTATTAGCGCATGCAACAGTAGTGAATAAAATTGAAGGACAGAGAACTCTTAAGTGGCATCAGTACAATCACATTATTTTAATTTCTCACTCCCTTCACCTAATGATTTATGCTTTAACAAATCCATCTCATCAAAGTAAAAAAGAAAATAATTAAAAACCGATAACGAAATAATAGTTAGAAAAATTAACCTTTGCTTGGCAGTTAATGCTTTACTTCTAAATTACTTCTTTTCCTGCTGAATTATTTTTTAAGTTCTTCCTGTATTAGGTTATCTTGTTGAATAAAGAAAAAAATGAAAAACGGTTCGAATAAATAGTAAATAAATTCTACGAATAATTAACTAGTCATGTTAAACCATGATGGAAGACACGTAGCTGAATGATTGAGCGTAGTATAGATTATATAGAAGGGTTATCTGGAAATATATTGGGGATTCTATCGGACGTTTAATCTGGGAACTCAATCAGACTCATGTAGTCATGTAGACATGTAGACGCGTAGAAATGTAGACACGTAGACGCATCTGAGATCGAAGGACCAATATCGCTGCCCGATATGCTCAGTGGTAGAGATGGTAATGATGAAGCCTAATGCCTTGTGCAACTTCACCAATTTAAAACCCAAAACTACACTTAAATTCACAGTAGAATTAAAATAAATTGACACACGATTAGTGTCGGAATAACTACGCGATTAGTAGTATAAAAAACAGCACACGCTTAGTGCAGATTTATTAATTAAAAACAAATATTAATTAACACAAAGATGAACAATTAAAAAATTAAAAACTTTCTTGATCACAAGGAAGCACAAAAAATACAAGTATAATAATAATAATTTTTTTCACTCCGCTCCGCCCCGAGTGTCTGAGAGTAAGTTGAGAGTGTGAACTGCTTGCTGCTCTCCCTCATTTGTCTTCTTGCTGCCAGAAATTGGCCGTTCACCAACAAACAGCATGCATCCATTTAAGCTTCCCTCTCTTTTGTCTTCATTGGCTGGCCCACTACACTACTCGATGGTGACGCAGCGACAAGTTACATGCACACTTCAATCTAATATTGTGTCATCATTATTGATTTGGATTCCTGTGATAATAATTATTAATTCTTTTTAAAAAGTAACGAAAACAGTTTTTTCTGGAAGAGTGAGTGCTGCAGCATATTTTTATTTGCGAATTACTGTACAGAATTTTTTATCCCAACTCTTAACATGGCAAAAAATTACTGTGAAAGCACGTGACATTACAGTTCTGCAAAGGATTATTTGTGGGGGGCGGCGCAGATTAAAAAACTGAGATAAGTACTTGTCAAAGTGGTCAACCGAAATTGATATAAAAGCTTAGAAAATTCTTCACCAACAATGAATGGAAATGCCATTAAAGCAAGCTCATCCTGGCAACGGAGTGAAAGTGATCTGAAGATTCTCAGATCTCCCCTAAAAGAAATACCAAAACAACAACGTGCTGAGAACAACACCCCCAAGCGTAATTTTGGCGATTATGATCCAATCCATCCACGTATATTTCCCAAGAAATCTAAAGAAACTACAGGTCATTTGACTGTTAAGGAACAAGAGAGACGAGTGATCTACACGGGGATTTCCAAGAATAAAGTCCGGCTACGCTACCAGCTTCAGGAAAAGTATGGATTTGCAAACTGGAGAAAGCAGTTGGATGAAGTATTTGACGCAAAATTTGGCGACCACGAGGACAACGAAAATGTTTAAAGCAATACTTTTAAGTGCACGCATGAGTGCTTGGTTTTTGGCTTACGTGTAATTTTTTAATCAAAAATAAAAATTCATGTCACCATTACTTTTGCATTAATGTCAAATGCATTTATTTGCAAAATAAACATGTAAATATTTTTTTACAATGTTCTTGTCGTCCATTTCTTTCATTTTCAAATTCACCATGTGCTTTTTTGCAATAACTTTTTAACTATTGTACTTATACAAAGATAACTATTGCCCATTCGACGTTTTTACGCTTTCGTAATCTTTCGTGATCTAGATTTCTCCTTCGGTTTCATGATTGAAATAAATGCATTCGTTTTAATAAACTGATTTATTTCAATGATTTTGGGAAAATTCTGGTAATTTATCACAATTTTAACAGATTGCATGAAATTTAGATAAACGCTTTTACAAAGTGAATGCCAATGAAGGCAATGAATGATAAAGGGCGTGTATGTAGACTGATACTATTTTTTCCACAAGCTGCAACTGAACAATAAATGAACTATAGGCAGATATAAACATTATTTGTGACTTAAAAATTAGACCAAATATTTTTATTGAAAAAAACATCCTGTAAAATCAGTCAGTACATTTTAGGTGGTTTCTTAGCACGTACATCTGTCCGCAAGTGCTTTTGTTATTATTTACGTGCGAATGCAAATACATAACATATCTTCTCTCCTATCTGTCTCCAATCTCCTAGCTTTCACAAGGCTGGCTATTGAAACCATCTGCTTTACAAAATGAGTTGTGGATCTGTCCGTTCTTCGTCCACTTTTGCACTTTTGGTTTGGTGTTTGTGCTGAAAATTACTACATCCACGAAATCGAGCACGCTTATTACAACCTTGATAACCATT
>JAANSP010003429.1:0-11329 GCA_036850745.1 Homidia socia
TCATTTTTTGAAGCTTATGTGTCATTGTGTCAAATATTCAGAGAAGGGAAAAACGAAATCACAATGGTTTGACAGGACAGATATAGCGATGGATTCGGTATTGTGCGTAAAAATAAATTTTCATATTTACGTATGTCCTTTTAAAAGAAGTGCTTCGTTTCGTTTACCCACCCACACATCTGAAGCATCTAAATCCTATCGGTGGGATTTTTTTATGTTACCACAAATTCACACTGGATAAGTTACAAAAATTCGCTTAGTAGTTTATTGAATTCCAGTGTGGCTACCATACTATACATACAAGTTGTCGTAATTAATTACAGTAAATGATAACTTTTGTTTAGCTTTTCCAATAAAACCATTCCTTAGGGGTACTTATTTGCAAAACAAGGAAACATTTTTACAATAATTAGACATCTTCACATACTACAAGTTGAAAAATAATCCATTGTGTGTACAAGGTAGTATTGCTTGAGCTGAAAAGGATGTCTTGTGATGAAAACGGCAACAAAATTGTTTCATAACAGGAAAGCTGTGTAAATACCTAGTTGAGATTCCTGAGATGGATATTTGACAGGGATGATTGCGTTCGAAGACCATTATGGAACTAATAATGGCATTATATTAATATCATCGTTTTCGTTTTGTCTTGTAGTTGCGTACTTGTTGTTGTGTACTAGTATCTGTCGAATGATTTATCTGTTCTTCAATAGAGATTATTGTGTTCATGGTCAAGAGTACTTATTGTTTTACCCGCGATGAATCAACCATATGCTACTAGTTCACCACAGGATTGGATTAAATTTTTTAAAGCATACAAGGTTAGTAAGGTACAACGCCAAATCTTTTTGAGGTCAACTATTAGTTTTTTTTGTATGGTCATGATGATACAATAAACAGGTATACTAAGAGGTTAGGTTAGGCATATAAAAGATTCCCCAATAGGTTTTGGATTGATATTTTTATTCAAAGAAAATGCTTATTACAGTTTTCCTGCACTTTACAAATTATAAATGGGTTAAAATGAAATGAGCAAGGAACTTACTTAAGTCAATAATTTACTCGAACTTTAAAAAAAAGTTTAGAATCCTTTTCAGGAGGATTTTAAAAGAAAATTAAGTTTTGTTAAATAAATGTTGAGAATACATTCTTTAAATCAATTATTCATTCCTTGGATGACCTTTTCAACCTTGTTAATGCCGCTGTACCCAAGATTGACACCATCAGCCACTGCCCCAGCTAGTTTTTGCTTGACGATTTCTGCTTTAGTTTTAATTTTGTCCATTAAATCATCTTGAAGATCACGTTTAAAGCGAAATCCTAAAAAGCATTTTTTCGACTTTAAAAATTAAGTTTTGTTAAATAAATGTTGAGAATACATTTTTAAAATCAATTATTCACTCCTTGGATGACCTTTTCAACCTTGTTAATGCCGCTGTACCCAAGATTGACACCATCAGCCACTGCCCCAGCTAGTTTTTGCTTAACGATTTCTGCCTTAGTTTTAATTTTGTCCATTAAATCATCGTGAAGATCACGTTTAAAGCGAAATCCTGTAAAGCATTTTGTCGACTTTGTAAATTATTTTTGAAATTTTCTCAGAATTCTAAACACTAATATAATACAAATTCAAATTTACGAATTTATTCTACTCACCTTGTGGATAGTTGTTGTCTGACACATGAGTTATCTCTGTTTTAGTAATTGTTTGACCACCTGATGTTCCATGGGTGACTTTTTTCACAACGGTAGAAGAAGAGGAGGAGGAAGAGGTGGAGGAGGAGTGAGTCACATAATTATTGACTTTTGCGTCCATACCGCCCAATGCACTGGTTATAAGACCATCAAAATCCATAAATCGCAAATTCTGACCTTCATCCTTGCTCACCTTTGCACCTGTGGAAAATCAAATAAAAAGAGTTTTCTGTTTGAATCTTGTCTGATTGTCCTGTTCATAATTTATTGATTATGTGGATTTTTTTTCCTTATTTCTACAATATAACCGGTACCAGTAGCTGAGAAGACATTATTGGCCTCGATAACACTGATGACCACTTCACAAAAGAGTGCCGAAATAAAAATGGCTTTGATAAACTTCATTTTTATTTAGTGTTACAACAGTTTGATACAATATAACCAGTACCAGTAGCTGAGAAGACATTATTGGCCCCGATAACACTGATGACCACTTCACAAAAGAGTGCCGTTATAAAAATGGCTTTGATAGACATCATTTTTATTTAGTGTTACAACAGTTTGAAAGATAAAATTATCGAATAGCTACAAATGCAACTCAATGAGCAAAAATAAACTGTTGAATGTCGGTTCGGTCTTTTTTATAGAAAAACGTCAACTTCAAACAATACAAGCCCAAAAAAGTGAGCTTCTGCTTACGCTATCGCTTCTAGTAAAGATTGCTGCATTCAATCTTGTATTTTGTTGATTTCTTTGTTTTTTGTTGTTTTTTTTTATCAGGATAAGGAAAGTGAAAGTAGGTAGCATTCACACCACACTCACTTCTGGACGTAGTGCATATAGGTATGTTCATGTTTACATGAATTTGTTGATATTATTTTAGACTGGGAATGTATAAGGTCATGGCCATTCATATTGTGCCGTGTATATAAAGTTAGCAGAGTTTGAAAAAGATGGTTCATTATTACATTTTTCCATCATCACATTACATTGTAAGCATGATTCTCCACATTTCACTTTTTACTTACTTGTTGTTTGTTTAAAGAGGTAGTACATATATCTACCTATTGAGATGCGTGTAATTACAAATTTTAGTAAATTTTGAGTCATAACTTAAGACTGGGGTGCACTTGCATATAGAACACAATAAGATCCTTACCGCGATAGATCTAATAGCAATATTGTTACTTAAACGTAAAAGAATTTGTAATATTAATGTAGTTGATTTGATCCCTGTTACACCAACAGTAAGCAAGTGCCTTGGTCCACATGTTTACACATCATTTACATGGAATATTGAGAGTGACACAATTTTATGTTACATTTTCCCTTAAATACATATGCATTACTGTTACCGTAACGGTTTCATAGTACTAAAACGTTAATAAGGTTGGTTTTATAACATGAAGTGAGCACTGCACAGCATCCGTAGATTTATTGATATTATTGTAAATGCATATCCGTATTGGTATCAGAAAACAATGTGTACATATGTGATTGGGTTTTTCCTAAATATTTTTAACATGTCTAGAATGGATGTATTTATTTTCACAACAGCAAATTCATATAATATTTCATGCCATGTTATTTCACATGCACCTTTGTCTACTCGATTTGGAAAAAAATTAAACAGCAAAGGTATAGCTAATATATCCTTCTGCTTTTTGAGTATATGTTTTAAAGAAGCAAACTGAACGCTTGTTAAAATGATCCTCAACTGGAGCGATGGAAAAACAAGGTCAAGGTTACTCCCTGCTTTTGTTACAAAAGCTACTTCAGTTTAAACGAAAAGGTTCACTTGCCCTTGCTTACAGCGACTGCCATTCATCAGGAAGAGATGAAGTGAAGTGGCAGGTGATAGTTTTGTATTCAGCTTTTTTGCTCGTAATANGTTTAAACAAAAAGGTTCACTTGCCCTTGCTTGCAGCGACTGCCATTCATCAGGAAGAGATGAAGTGAAGTGGCAGGTGATAGTTTTGTATTCAGCTTTTTTGCTCGTAATAATAAGCGTACATAGTATGTTTTAGTCATACATACATAGATACTTCAATCCTCCTGATGTTAAAGGTAGAGCTCATCATCGTACACCTCATTGGTGTCAAAAAGTATTTTCATAAATTTTCGTAAGCAAAAGAGCAACATAATATCAATACAATACACTATGCCATGTTGGAGATGCAGTGTTTTGTGCCTACAAATATGCACAAAGCATAGCAAAAACAAACTGCGAGTCTTCTAGGCCTAATATTTCATGATTAATTTTCTTACTGTCGATTATAATACTTTATTCAAGCACAAGCGCCGATAATATGTATCAAGATGTTCTAGATTTGTTTAAAGTATCAATGGTATGAAAAGGAAGACGACAATTAACCCCTGAGTGAACAAATGATTAGTATTGCCAATGAATATGTAGCTAAAAATACTTAATAAAATGATCTATAAACTGTGAAGGATAAAAATAGAATCAGGGTTGCTCCAGATTTTGTAGAAAAGCTACTTCAATTTAAACTAAAAGGTCCACTTGTCCATGTTTACAACGACAAGCTTACAACTTTTTAGTATATCTCACAACCAGGTAATACTAACATATCTGACACAGAATCAGTCCAGATCCCATAGTTTTAAATGTACATAGGTACTTGAGTTAAATTGCAGTGACACGTTTTATGTTCTTGCTTGTTACTTATCTGAATCTTGAATCTGGTATTAAAATTTTGGAACACATACTTTCCTTGAAACGGATGGAAAGAGCTTTTCGTCTTCCTATATCCCACGTCATATTTTTTTATTAGCAAAGTAAAAGAGCTCGTACATTCAAATAGATACATTATAAATTTCTATAAATAAAGAGATGCTACTGCCACAAGCTGAGATAGAGAAGTAGGTAGCTGTCATATCGCATCTTCCACGATGGCCCACGCAGCACTGAACACTTTTGCAAAGGAGTGGCAATCGTGCTATTTAATCATTGATCATTATTGTTTGTACCATAATAATAAAAATTCAAAATTTTGCGTGCGTGTTTAAGATGTAATATGGAATGAAATGGGTTTTATCGATTATCTTTTATATCCTGTAAACTGTACTGACTTGTAAATTGATACGTGACATGACATGAGTCACACATTTCTAATCTTGAAATTTAATAATGTGGTTAAAATCTTCACATGGTAGCCCAGAAAATTTGCCACGAGTCACTTGAACATTTTTAAGAGACTTTCGATTAAATTTAATAAAGGGAAATGAAATGTCAGCACAGACTGCGCGATAGTAGTAGTAAATCCTCGCATGTAAACAACAAGATTAACTCAACATACGTACTAGCTTATTTGCATACCGAATGCGGTAAAAGTAAAACTCCATAAGAAGAAGAGGGAAAAGTTTATGTTTCTCCGCAACTTTGTTTTATAGATGGTAATCTAGATGCGCATCTTGTCGTCTTATTCCTAGAAACTCTTTTCGGCAAAATCGCAAGGAAAGTCGTAAAATGATGTGTTGCGATGTGGTGTCTAAATAAAAGATGGTAGTCAGTTTGTTTGCCTTTATCATCTGGACTTTTGACAGGTTATTGGAAGCAAAGTATCTTTCAGCTAAGCCATGCTGGAGTCTAGATACAGCCACATGCAGCAGTGAAACAAACATAATGTGTTATAATTTGGAGGAAATACGGTGACATCACCATCACTGGAATACCACTATCATGGGTTCGTGGAACTTAAAATGTAAATATTGCGGATGTGCTCATGCAAGTGCCAAGTAGTGCCAGCAGTCTTGGTACCTGTGGTAAGGAGACGTGATTACTCTGAGGAGAGAGGCAAAACTTTTCAAACTCTCAAATTAGATGAACATGGAATTTTGCTATCTGTATGAACTATATATTTACTACTCTTCCACATCCTGCCGTCACGAAAGACTGGACAAAGTGAGAAAATTATTCAACTCCCACTCAGTTGAGTAAACTAATTCGTAATCTGCATCATCATAAAAGTATCCCTGAAAGACATGATGAAAACCCCTAACATCTTAAAAAGTGCGTCTTTACAGTAAGGTCAAATTATTTCAGGGCGAGCTCCCAGGACATGAAGAAAAACAAACCGTAATCTGATAATCACTAATAAAGTGCTAACCAAGACCAAGATCTGTGTAAACAACAAAAAGGACATGGACATTACTTGCACGTAGTTTCATTATTAGAATGGAAATATTCCATCAACTCTGATGATCGAATAAATTGACATCTGCATGTAAATTTTAGCCAAAATATTTCAGCAAATCTAATAATTAAATCTTTATTAATAAACAAAATAGACTTCGACTCGTCATACCATGTCATGCATGTTTGACATTGAAAGTTATGAAACTTTATAAAATGAGTTAAATAAAGTGAATAGTGTTTTCTAGAAAATTGTGGGGCACTTATGGTGGCCCCACTAGAATAGTTGCTGTTGCTGCTTACTTAAAATTCCTTGTTTTGTTTCAATAGCACATTGGAATTATTTGAAATGCTTGCATGGAAAATAGATGCATTGCACTGAATGGCAAAGAATTTTCCGGGCTGTTTGTATTAGCTAAAAGAAGAGAACGCAGTACAAGACAATTAAGACATCCATTATGGAAAGTCGAGCGTCACCAGTAACCGCAGAACACGAGCACGTGTAATTAGTATTGACTTGACATGGTGATTCCATTCAAACAATAAACCTTTTCAATATGCATTCATCTCTAAAGTTGAAGTTTATGTTTACTTACTTTTACCTGCCTATTCGTATGCACGAATCTAGATCAATTTTGTTACAATTAGTTATGTTTGGGTTTTAGGTACTTAATTGTTAGCCGAAGTGGTAAGTAGTGGGATCCACGAGAAAGTAAGAGGGCATGAAAATGTATTTGATTGTACGGTATGTACAAAAAATATAAAATACATACAATGTCAGGTTCACATTCAGGTATTATAAATGCGTAGAAAGTTGTTACATCATCCAAAATATTGCAGCTTACTTTTACTTTACTACTGAACGACATTTTAAATTTTACACGTGGAATTCATTATCCCTCTTTTCATTTTCTTACCAGAAATGGTTGATTAATATGAATTCATAAAGCTAGATATAAAAATTTATTAATAGTAATTTACGTTTATTTTCTCTTTCTCGGTAAACGTCCACCACATTTTTTGTTGGGTTAAAACCAAAGAAAAAATCACCCAGATTACTTTAGGTACAATTACATGATGATAAAATGTATTTTTACGAAAACTTTTACATACTTGAAAGAACGCAATGTTCTACCCACACAATCTGTTTTCAAGTAGGTAAAGGTTGTGTCATCATCCGTGTTTTTGAGTTCATAACTTAACTCATATGAGTGCAAAACAAATAACATTTTTAGTTTTGAAACAAACTTTTCTCTGGAATATTTTCACCGTCTTTTTGTGATATTAGTTGGGAGTGTAGTGGGATAGTGTAGATGACATCAATGGTTAGCAAAAACATTGGGTCACGTAATGTCCTACCTACCAGTATAAAAAGAAAGGAAATGGGCTGCATGCCATGCTGTTGTCAACATAGCATTGACCACCTTTTCTCACTTGTACTGCTTCTGACTGTGGTAAGTTTTTTCCATGAAAATTAAATGGACAGAAAGAACTTTCACTTTTATAACCAGTTTCTGTCGTGGTCAAAATTCCTAGATGCATAAATAGTTTTAGAGAATGTATTACCTCACGGTTTGTGGGTTAGTTGAATAAATATTAAGTTATTTATAAACATTAAAAGAAAGTACTAATGGGGGTTTCAAACTAACGAGTTCTTTGTTTATTGGTATGGTTGAGGTTGACTCTAGTTTAAATTTTAAAACTTATTATATGGACCCATAGTTTTCTATCACGTCAAGATGCTCTGCAGTATATTAAAAAGGAAAATATTTTCCCTTCATAGAAACCTATTCAAGAAAACATGTTTCTGTAATATGATCAGAAAAAAGTGGTAATGGTACTCAAAAGGAAGGTTAGAATGGTATTTATTTATTGTCAGCCTAGGTTTTTGCCTTACATGAAAACCTAATGTCAATAATTTTTAAGTACAGCTTTATTACTTTGTGAAGTAGTGGTTGATTTGCTCTGCTTTGAGTGGTTGATTGAGTCAATATTTGACATAATGTTTTTATATTTACAATTATTTTAGAACCGAAGAACCGCAATAAAGAAATCGAAACTGGAGGAGAGAACCAGCCAAATATACTCACAAATCAGCAGCACATCCAATATTCATTTACTATATGCCTTGAATGTGTATAGATTTGCAAATTCTAAAGTGCTGGGAATAATTTAATGCTAACAATAGCAAAACAAGTTTATTATAATCCACTTCACTTAAGTGTGGATCTGAACATTTGAAGCCGAAGTGGAAAGTGATGATGAAAGAGAAGTGCTTGATTTACTGCTATGCTGCACAAACATTCAAATTTCAAACAAGCTTACTATCAATGATGAGCCTTCCTAATAAGTTCTGTTTACTCGATCAAGAATATAACGAGAACGGTTCAAACCACGATAACCAACTTTAACTTTCAAAATCGTTTTGATGATTAAAAGAAAAAACAACGTTCCCAGTCATGTAAAAGCTAAGAATCTACCATTTAAAAAAACATGTTTTTAAGCGATGCATGAGACCTTTGACACCTCTTTTAGAGTAGGTGTCTGTTTGCCAAACATGAAGTCAATGAAGAAAGCAGCTAATAGACACAGACATTACCGTAAACACATTAACTTACAGTTTTGCTTCGTTCGTTTAGAGATGAGATGATTTCACCAGAGATGAGATGCGTATTGGTTTGAATATTGGAAACCATTGAAGAAAAAGAGACAAGGCCAATGGATTGCAATAATTTTGACGCAGACAGGAAATTCATGCAACCTCTGTCTAAGGCTGTTCTAAGAAGAAAATGATTTAGTCGAAGGGGTCATAGCAAATATGATACGACCATGGAAAAACATGAAGAATATATTTAAATAGTTAATACATTAATGCATAGACAATTTAGTGCAACAACAAAAAATGCATAAATCATATTTTATGGATTTACTAATGCTTTCTCGCTTACGTAGCAGGAAATTTGTAGTTGTGGCCATAAATTTGCTTAACAGTGTAATAAACATGTTACAACATGCAAAAAACATTACAAATTTTCAATTTCAAGACTCATGTTGTTATTAAAATGTTAAAAAGAAATTTAAGAAATAAGACCTCCAAAATATTCAGTCCACTTGAAAGCTTAGAAATTTGCGCGGTTGTATTTTTGAAAAAGAATTAAAGGATTTATTAGGTTATAATCAAAAGTTTTATTGGCAATGAAGTGTAAACTTACTATTCAAAGTAGACAGTTTACAAACGTGTTTTTGCGAAAAAAGTAAACGAGAGCACTCCAATTATCTTAACGAGTATAGTGTAAATTAAAAAAGTGTTGTTCCAAGAACATGGCTATTACAATGAAGTGTAAATTTACTATTCAAAGTAGACATTTACAAACGTGTTTTTGCGAAAAAAGTAAACGAGAGCGCTCCAATTATCTTAACGAGTATAGTGTAAATTAAAAAAGTGTTGTTCCAAGAACATGGCTATTGTAATAAAGTATCACTTTTCTTCGAATTTTCATTCAAGAATGATTATGCGTCATCCTGGCAGAAAAATAAACACGCATACATGAATTACGTGAATATTTCTACAATTTACCTAGTTTTCAAGTATAAGTGTTGTCTTGTTTTATTGTTGCTTTACTTATAAATTTTAACAGTTTCTTTTCAGTTTTCATTTCATTCCTCCTTTTTTGCTTTATAAAGAATTTTACAGCATCGCATGATAATTCTTCAATAATGCAAAAAATCGTAAACAGTTTTCTCGTTTCTTCGGTACTTTTCCTTTCAGGGACACTTTCACTACCTTCCTCAGGTGTGTCGTAGTTATTTTTACTATAACTTCAACAGTTATTTACAAAATTTTAATGATGTGCTCCGGAGCATACTAACAAATTTACTTACTTTAAAGTTATGTGAATTTTTTACTTAATTTTGTTCGTGATAGATGATGGCAGCGAATTCCGTCGATCTGATCTATTTTTGGACGAACCCTTTTTTCTCGGCATTCCAAATTTAGCTAAAACGCCTGCTGGTAATTCTTATAATTATATTGTGCATTCATAGAGTAACAATTGAAATATGGGCTGTTCATCGTTATAATATGGATAATACTTTATTTTTCTCGAGGTTGGC
Organism: Homidia socia; assembly: GCA_036850745.1. Lineage (NCBI taxonomy): Eukaryota > Metazoa > Arthropoda > Collembola > Entomobryomorpha > Entomobryidae > Homidia > Homidia socia. The sequence continues at coordinate 9,965 of JAANSP010003429.1, forward strand.
AGTAAATATTTATTTGGTTAAATGAACTTTTTAGACTCCCTTGATCTTGATGTTGACTCGGGTTCCGGTTCAGCACAATCTCAGCTCGCTTTACAAAGTAAATTGAATGTCGGCAAAAATCGAAAAATAAATAAAACTTCTTCACATTCCGCAAAATGGCCCGGTCGTGAAAACACAAGGACTATAAAAAACGCCGGCGCTGACTTGGTAAAAGTATTTAAGGAAAATCTAAAAAGACAACAGGAGCAAAAGGCGGAAAACTCAAAATCTGACGATCTGGCAGAGACAATAGCAAACCAAGTCGATGAATGTGAAAATAAATGTCGAGGATTCGAAATTCCCTCTGAAAAACGGACATGTCTCTTTAACTGTGCTACGCAGAATAATTCATTACTATCAGTTCTATCTTATGTACTATACCAAGGCATAAAGAGCCTCTGCCACACTGTAAACACTTTTTATTCCAACTTTGACAAGCTCCGGGTTAACAATCTGGAAACTTTTCAAGCTGTCATGAAAAAAATCGAATCTCCTATGCCTGTGTCAGGCAACATTCCACTAATAACTATGCTAGCAACGCTGATTAGTGATATTTTTTCACCAATGGCTCCATTTCGGCCACTGCTTGTGCAATTCAAAAAGGATCTGGCTGATTTAGAAGCATCTCAGATTTTAAAACCAAATGTTTTGGTTGGGCCGAATCCAGGATGCTCAATGGGTAAACAAAAGACTCAAAACTTACGATTTAGTTTACATTTGAAATGCATCAACGCAATTTGTACACGTACTAAAAATATGATCATGCTTTCAGTGTTATTGCTCCTTTCATACAACTCTTTTTTTCTAGTTGATTTGAAAAACTACATTCAAACTGCGATTGAGGTGCTTGTAAAAGACCCGTCACTCTCAGATTACATTATGCTACAAGGCTATGCGCTTTTCACGGCCTTAACAAAGTACGTGGACGAGTTCACTACAAAGAAAGAGTTTGCAGTTTTGAATCAAGGTTTGGACATGATGATAGGCACCACTTGTGGTCTCGTTTTGTATGCGGCCACAGGAGAAACCAGTAACTGTGACCAGTTGGGAGGCTACCCGGTTTTGAATATGCCTGTACCGGAATTTGTGTGGTCGAATGATCTTCATGCAAGCTGCCAAGAAGTAAAGGAGAAAATGCTGCTCAATAAACAAACGGAAAATGAAAGGCGGAAAAGAGAAAGTGTTGTTGCCGCTGCTGTTGCTGCCGAATCAGCAGCATTATCTGAATCCAAGGAAGTTAATCAGGATAAGGGAAAGATACGTCGACGACGCTCCCTTGCCGTTGGAAGGAATTAGTCCGTGGAAACACATTTTTATTTAAATGCT
>JAANSP010003430.1:755-11328 GCA_036850745.1 Homidia socia
ACAGCAAGATTATTGAGTCATGATCATGAATGAGCTGATGATGGACGGTTATTTATGGCTTGTCGCCAACATTTTCTCTTTTTAAAGTCATCACCATCATCAAAGTTTTTGACCAATGTTATTTTTACTGTTAGCTCGGTTTCATCTGAAGAGAGAGATCTCTCTCCCTCGTACTTAAACACACGCACGCACAAAACAAGCACTCTCGTCATCATCATGAATATGAAGCATTCCATTATTTGTCGGATCTGTTTCCTGTCGTCTCCTCATTGTTTATTTTTATAAACTTAAACACACACACGCACAAAACAAGCACTCTCGCCATCATCATGAATATGAAGCATTCCATTATTTGTCGGATCTGTTTCCTGTCGTCTCCTCATTGTTTATTTTTATAAATAAAATATAAGCAGGTAGAAAAAATGTTTTCCTTGCGTGCCGCACCGCCACAAAAACACTGACTCTTACTCCTACAACTAGTGCTTACCTTTGTACATTTAAGGTTAATAAAGCAGTCATTCGTACAGACAAAAAAAGAAGATTAATTGGATTCATGAGCAAGGGCATGTTTTCCTTTGCTTTTTCGTCGTCGTTGTTGTCGTCATCATTATCAAACTCTTCGCCATCCTCTTAACCAAAATTCATTTTCAGCTACTGATGGTAATGATGATCATGATACCGTGTCTGTATTGTGTTGGCTTGGTGTGCATTTCGTATTATGTTTGTATTGCCTTTTGTAACGCTGCTGGTCTGACAGATTGCCACCATTAAGGGAGATATCGTCTTCATCTTTTTGGATGATGATCCCCCTGAAACTATGATTTAATATTATGGTTTCCTTATTAGGACAGTTTTTTTCTTATGGTCATTTGATACTTATTAAGTATTATATAGTAAGGAGACAGGAGACAAGTACTGCACACAGAGAAAGTGTATGGTGGTATCAATGTAATCCTTTCTTGTACGTTTAAACTATTGTGTATAGGTGCATGGGCATTATACATTATAATCATCATGCCAGTGATTAGCTGATGACCCAATGGACCTCCCTGAAAACGGCAGAAAATTAATACATCCAACAACTGTGCACATTTATATCATGTGTTTGTGTAGGCGCTGACGCTGCCGTTACAAAAATTGAGGAATCAAATTTCCTCTTGTATCTCCTCTCAGGGTGGTGGTGGTGCTGGTGCTTGACTGAAGTAGGACAGGTGCATAAATATCTGGTAGAGGTTCTTCCTTTGTGGAAAAAAGAAGTCGTACTCAATCTCAAAAAAATGCATTCCTTTTGTATTGAGGCTGAAACACTACACCACGACAACTCCCTCAAAATTTTCATTGTCCAGTAACTGTAATGCGAAACCAAGAGGCAATCAGAGGCAATATAAGTAGCACCTAAATACTTATGTATATACTTATCTGTGTGTGTATATTCCTCTAAAATTCATTAAGATATTAAATATGCTAAAACTGCTGCTCTTTATTGAGATGCATGTATCATCTTTGCACATGATGATGTGATGAGGCAATCCCGGACAAGAACAAAGTAGTAGCAAAACGTTGTATTTAACATTGAGAGATTCTCGTTGTGGGTCTTGATTACCAGCATGATGATCCCCTGAGGGTCTCTCCTCTTCAGCTGACTCATTCTATTCATTCTTTTCCCACTTGCACTTGCACTACATATATTCAACTCGAGTAACCTTTCTTGAAGCTTACTCATCATCATCAACCCTTTCACTCAGTCAGTCAGTCAGTTTTGTGCTGGTTATATAATAATTCTGTTGTTTGTTGGTATTAGAGAACGTGAAACTAGCACTTGTACACTCCTACTACAAACCATTTTGTGTGTGGTACTGACTGTGTGGTGTGGTGGTGGTGGTGATGCTGGTGTGGTTAGCAATCCTTGTCTTTTATTTCACATTATATAACAATTATTACAACAATGCCTGTAAAAATACCAAGATTTTTCCTCTAATTAATTTTCCACTTTTTTAATATCCGACTCTGAATGTGTTGAATATTTGTTTCTTGTGTGTTTTTCAAGAGGACCACCGTTGTGTTGTGGTGCGTATAGAAATTGTGTGTATGTAACGTGGGTAGGAGGCTATCACGCATGCTTGCCCGCTTACATCATCATCTTTTTAATAATAATAATAACAACAACAATGGCTGTACATTTTTATATGTTTAGGTACATATATATTTGCATCTGTAATATAAGTGTACCGACACATGCTCATTATCATTATTACATTAGTTAGGCCAAAGCCACCATGAAGTATTTCCCACTTGAAAATAGATTCATCTCTTAAAACTCTCGGCATTTTTCTCCTTTTTAACGTATTAATTATTACCATTATAATGATGTTGATTATGATTATTATTATATGTACGTGCATTTACCATTATCAAACAGAGCTACAAATGCATCTTGGTATACAAATACAGGCATGGTTTTACAGAGAAAAATTAATGTAATAGAAATAATAATGATGATGATTGTTGGCTGCCACCTACATTGAGATATTATATTTGGTGCGCCAACAGTAGATCATCATGACTTAATTTAATACTAAAGCCTACTTGCGGATAGATTTCTTACAAAGTATAATTCTCTAATGCGAGATATTATTATGTGATTTAACAAAACTAACAGTCAGAATTTCAAATCAGCCCTGAAGCTACATGAATTTTGTCTTGTAGCTTTTAATAGAAATAATGACTTTATACAGTTGTAATAAAAAGTTGTAAAAATTAAAACGAGCTCAGATTTTAACTGTACCTCTAATTCGGTACAAGAAGTTGCTTTGGCCCATTCACTGATAAAGAAGGACATTCTCCTCTTGTCATCATTTTGCTTTTTCAATCAGTGAATATATTTTTTTAATTTATTTCATAATTTTGTTACGAATTCGTTCCAAAATTATGCCCTTGTATTATGCTACTACTGCACCATTATCAATGTTCCATTTTATGTACAATGTCGATATGTATTTTTTATAATTTATGTGTGTTATGTTATCTGTTATGTTATATGTTATGTTATATGTCTCCTAAACGCTAAATAATATGCCAGTAAGATCATTTACTGCAATGGATATATACTAATACTAAAGTCGATTTTTTGTGTTTTTGTTTGTATTTTTAGGAAGAAGTAAGTAACCCTCCTCCTCAACACAACCAAAATTGACTTGATAAAAAGCAATGATTGAAACCCTTCACCTCTTGGCTTTTTTGTCATGAAGCTCTAAACCAGAGTATGATGATACCGAACAGAATGTAAACTCCCAAAAGTGTAGATTTGTATGTGTCCCTTTCATTTTTCTTCCTCTTTTACTTGCTACTTGACAATGTTGAAGCTATTTACCGCCCTCAAAGTATAAAATTTCTTTATAAAACCTGTCGGTATAGTCGTATGCATAATTTCGGTAAAAAGAAGAAAAACAGAAGGAAGGATGGAATAGATGAAAACTTGGAAGTTGTAGCCACATGCCGTGCCGAATCGTATGATGATTATAAATTCTATAATCAATTAAACTGCTTATTTTCAATTTGCTCAAATATTTCTTTCCATAAACGCACTCAGGATAGGTAATCAAATAAAAGCCACAATTAAAATTTTAACGTGGTGTATTTTCGCATCAGAGCATCATCGTCCATACCTCGTTTTAACAGCAACGAGCAATTACACCTGCATGTGTTCTTTCTTGAATTATAAATGGTAAAAAGGATTATCGATATGTGCGTTCTCCTCGTCATACCGTTTGGAATTTGCTTGTAACAACTTGAGAATTTAGGAAAAATTATTGCATGCACTTCAAAAAACCTTCACGCAGTCAGTCTTTGTTGTGTAATTGCGAGGAAGTTATCATAGTTGCTGTCTATCTGTCAATTTTATAACAAGTTTTTTGAGCAAAATTTTATACACAAGTAACACAATAGCTGGGAAGAAGAAGGAGACATTTTTTGACGATGGAAGCTGGTGACAATGACAGAGTTGTCAAAAACTTGTCATGAAATTATCGACTGGGAGCGGAACACATTGGCTGTAGATATTATTGCTAGGTGTATGTAATTTACTTCGCTGTACATTCCAACATGTCCTTTATTATTACGTTTTAATAATTAAATCATTATTCCGGCAAGAAAACAGTAAAAACCAGAAAACCTCGATTCGTATTGTGAAACTATTTTTGACTGACAGTTGACAATGTGCATATCTTCTTCACCAGGAAAAACTGTAGGAAGCATTTTTTTATACTGACGACAATGACAATAAGTTTAGTCATCAATAAAGTTTAGTTTTGAATTACGACATGTCTCAATTGAATTAAGAAAGAAATATTTATATTCGAGGACCTATTTACAATTACAAAGTACGTGTAATAAAAGTTACGCATGTTCTCCGTGGGAGACCTGTCCACCTGTCATTGCTATTATTGACAACTGCATGTTCACAGTTCTCTATATCGATTTCATTTAATTTCGGTGTATGTCCTTCCCTTCACATCCATTTTCTACACCTGCTGGAATCACTTTCGCGTTTCGCACAATAGAAAAAGTTATTAAACCATTTCTGGAGCAGTTTGTGAAAAAGTAGGAAGTAGTGAGGAAAACGTAAGAAAGGATGATTGACAAACGAAAACTCACATGAACAAATAAAAAAATTAAAAAGTAACATTTAGGTATGCAGAAAAAATATATTGCGATTTGCGATGAAAGCTTAATTTATTCAAATTATTAATTGTACTGTAAGTAGTCAGTAGGAAATAACAAGGCCACTACTAATACCATCACTAAAGATCATAAAAACGTCAACTTTCATGAAGAAATTTAAAAAAATTAAAAAGTAACATTTAGGTATACAGACAAAATAGCATATTGCGATGAAAGCTTTATTTATTCAAGTTATCAATTGTACTGTAAGTAATCAGTAGGAAATAACAAGGCCCTAGGCCACTACTAATACCATCACTAAAGATCATATTTCATGTTTTCCGCTAAAGAAAGAAAGCGTAGGTGAAAACGAAAACGGCAGAATTTTGCAATGTTTCTACATTCAGCGATGGAACTGACTTTGAATCTTTAGATATGCAGTAGGAATTTTGATGCACGATGCATTTTTTGAACGTCAAAATCATACAAAAGCTTTCAACCTTGTGAATCTCAAAAAATTACGTGCATTCTTTCTGTATTTCATGTATACCCGCAGCTTTTGAAGTAGGAAATAACAAGGCCACTACTAATACCATCACTAAAGATCATAATCATATTTCATGTTTTCCGCTAAAGAAAGAAAGCGTAAGTGAAAACGAAAATGGCAGAATTTTGCAATGTTTCTACATTCAGCTTGATGGAACTGACTTCGAATCTTTAGATATGGAGTATCAATTTTGATGCACGATGCATTTTTTTTAACGTCAAAGTCATACAAAAGTTTTCAACCTTTTGAATCTCAAAAAATTACGTGCGTTCTTTCTGTATTTCATGTATACCCGCAGCTTTTGCTTTAATAGCATGCGTGCGTTTGAACAAAAACAGTAGCTGGTTAATGGTAAAACAGTAGCAGCAACTATTTCGAATAACTGTAATTAAATACCATTTTGCTTTAATAGCATGCGTGCGTTTGAACAAAAACAGTAGCTGGATAATGGTAAAACAGTAGCAGCAACTATTTCGAATAACTGTAATTAAATACCCAGCCACCGGCATGTCTGGCTGGATAATAATTCCGAACATTTCAGCTTGTCAAAACCATCGCTATCTGATTAGTTTATATATTATCGTTGATGAAACCTTTTATACATTCTCTTGAGAAGAAAAATAAAATTCAATCAATTAAGCAGTTTTGTGCTGTGGAATGGAAACCCACCTTAAATTAATCGATGATAAATGATTATATCTCTTTTACGAGCAGCAGAAAGATTGCAGCATACAGCAAGCCAGGATTCAGGTTTACCCAATTAAAGACATTTTCCATCGCCACAAAATAACAAGCAGAGATACTACTGCTACTATATGTATATGTTCATAAATCGCAAAACGAAAAGCCGTGACATGTGCATCGTATAATATTAAACATGGCTTTTGATTTGTCGAATAGTATGTACAATGCAAATTATTAAATGAAAATTGAAAAATGACTCAATGAGCTGCTGAACTGCTACATGGAAAGCTTCATGCATTCATTTATCTGTGCATCTTTTCATTTTCGTTGCTGAGTAAGCAATAAATAATCCCTGGCCGAGGAGCGCCATGTCAGGGCAAGGTTCACGTAATTAGCAAAAAGAATAATAAAATTGTTGAGTGGTTATCCATCCCGTTGAAAATGATACTATCTTCTCTCTCCTATCTACTCCTTACAACTACGACTATGTATGTTTTATAATATTAAAACATCTTGTTCTCTTGATTGGCGAGACAGACAAATGATTTAAACCTAATAATTCCTTGATCTTTTGAAATTTATGCCTATTCAACTTTGGTCTGTTGTTCGTTTCATCCAATTAACCATCAGGCATAGGACACAATCGTCAAGAAAAAAACGTTTTAGTTTTTTGTCTGGCATTTCAATGCACAAACTCCAACCAATCTCTGCTGCCATAAACAAAAGCAAAAGATGCATAATAGGTACCTAGTGCAGTATTCTGCCTACACTACAATACATACAAATAGACAAAGCAACTAATTGGTGTGTGTGCTGTCTTGCACACACTGTACAACAAAATATTTATGTTTCGAACTGTGCATATTGTGGTGGGGAAGTATAGTAATAAGTTACAAGTTACATCCTTTTTCGTCAAATTGGCTAATTGGTGGTCTTGTTTTGGCCTCGCTTGGTTGGTTTAACTATCTGCTCCTTTTTCTTCTTCTTGCATGGTATGGTGAAATGTCCTTTCTCGCCGGTAAAATCCTGCCGAGTGTAGTTTGCTGCTGCAAAATATAACTTGGAATTGAATTATTATTACAACAGTCACCATATATCTTATGAATGAGATTTATATAATGGCGGAAAATAAAACACCACACATTGTTTCAGCTAATAAGATGAACTCAAGTTAGTGCAAGCAAGTTTCTGTATTTGGAAAGCAGCAACACACCACCTTATAGAATACATATCACTCTACCTGTATCTCTATTTCCTTTGATGATGATGATGATGATGCGGCATTTTAAATATTATTTTTTTGCATTAACAGTGATGATAAGTGGACACTGATGGTGACCGAGGTTGACTAGCCAAGCATAATAAGTTGTACACACAGGGAAAGAGAAAAAGCAACCATATATCTTATGAATGAGATTTTTAAAATGGCGGAAAATAAAACACCACACATTGTTTCAGCTAATAAGATGAACTTGAGTTAGTGCAAGCAAGTTTCTGTATTTGGACATTGGAAAGCAGCGCATCACACCACCAACCTTATAGAATATCATTCTACCTGTATCTCTATATTTCCTTTGATGATGATGATGATGCGGCATTTTAAATATTATTTTTTTGCATTAACAGTGATGATAAGTGGACACTGATGGTGACCGAGGTTGACTAGCCAAGCATAATAAGTTGTATGCACAGGGAAAGAGAAAAAGCAAAGCAATATTAATGTGTGTTTATAACAATGATATATTTATCTTTAATGCAACAACACAACGATAACAAAAGGTGGCAGACAATATTACGAGAAAATGGTGACATATCACGCAATGCTGTAATAGGAATATGACTCTGTCTATGTTTGTTCTAGAAAAAAAAGAAACATTGTCACAATGAAGTTTTTTGTTGAATTCAACTAGGTGGATGGTTGACGGACGATGAAAGAATGTATCATTGTCCATTTTTAACTTTGTACACCCAATTCAATTTTATAGCACACAAATATTTTGTGTACATGTCGTGCACCGCATTGAAAAGAAGAAGAGAACCAAAGCAGATTAGGTAGTAGGGTTATGTACCTATGTGTTTTTCTGTGAGGACAGACAAGAGACAAGTAGTAATACTAACTGAAAAAAATAATTAACTTTAATGATGTGATACAAGTGAACAAACGAAACGTATAGGGTTGTTGACAAAATGAAGGGAAAAAATACGGCAGTTTAGAAATGATTGTCACTTCATTCACCTCATTGTTGGCTCATATGTATTATGACAGCTCACGAAATTGAGCTCAGTAGCTAACAGCCTATACATACCTATTTGGTATATGGCGATGGAAATTTGAGGAAGTGAGCAATTTCAATTGAACAAGAGCAAAAGTATACATTTATAGGGGACGACAATGAACACACAAAGTGAACAAACGAAACGTATAGGGTTGTTGACAAAATGAAGGGAAAAAATACAGCATTTTAGAAATGATTGTCACTTCATTCACCTCATTGTTGGCTCATATGTATTATGACAGCTCACGAAATTGAGCTCAGCAGCTAACATACCTATTTGGTATATGGCGATGGAAATTTGAGGAAGTGAGCAATTTCAATTGAACAAGAGCAAAAGTACACATTTATAGGGGACGACAATGAACACACTGGTTTTTCTAGCTAATATAGTCACCACAAGGTGAAATGCTACATAATTATTACCATTGCCTCTTTGAAAACATTGTGTGCATTGTAAGAATTCATTGGAATTTACAAAAATGCATTTTTATACGCTGCTGTTGCTGCGAGCTTGCGTGATGGAAAACCGTTTTATTTTTCAAACAGAGGATTTTGTAATGTATGGATGACAAATGACAAGTTGATTAAAACAATTTGGAATTTGATTTTGATGTAAGTCTGTATGAAAAAGGAGAAAATGGTGCATTGTTCTTTTTTAATGGTAAGGCAGTCTCGAATCGAACTATTAAAAGCAAGAATGTCTCCATCAAAAAAATTTACGTTGTTCCATATTTTGCCATAATTGTAAATGAATTTACTTTGACATCTACATAAGTCGAGAGTCCAGAGAGCATAATAATTATTGTAACATGTAACAATTTCCTGTTCTACAAATTGTTTTTCTATCATAATCCCATATACAGAAAATAGCTTTCATTAAAAAAATAAAACAATTTCATTTTGATACAAAATTAGGGACAATAAAATAACAACCAAGGATTAAGAATGATAAAGACATGGTAGGAAATTGAAAAGGCAATTGAGCTATTTCTTGTACTGCTCTACATGTTTATTTTGCTTGTAAAATATTCATACTTTTTCCCGTGTCCTTTCAGCATAGTACAATAAATATGTATGAAATCTTTTTTATAATATGCTGGATTTTGCACAACTATTATTTTAGACATGCACATACTATACATATTAATTCTTGGAAATTCTAAAAATAGATTTGTATGAACAATAAAAAATAAGTGTCTGCCAATTTTTCAACTTTGGTATGTCTACCACTACTTTTTCCAATACAACAGTAATTTATCTATACACACTGTATACATAGTCGATTATATTGCAATTTGCTAATGGCACAATGGTAGCTAAACATGTATAATCTTTTTATAATTCCAAACTTGCTATTAAAATATATTATATGGTCTGCCCAGTTATTCGGCTACAGCTCAGTTTTCTGGCTTAGGATACATGAATATGTTTTTTTCTCTTTTTTTACTTCTCCCTTTCCCTCTTGGCCTTGTCCCTGGTGTGTTTTTTGTGGTGTGGCTTGGTTGTCAACCGTAAAAGTAAAGAGAAAACTCTGCAAAATGTAACATAATAATGCACATTACATAAAGAGCGTGTTACTTTTCAAGAGAATGTTGTAAGTTTTTCCATTCATCTTTCCCCTTCCCAAGCACGAAAAGAGGGAGCCACAACATAAATGCAATAACATGATGACAACAGTAATGAAAATGACACTTGCACGGGCAATATTGAATATATTACTTATCTGGGGTGCAACAGGCGACAGGGATAAATGATTTAACGTATATTTCTCTCGATACAATACACCACCACCGTTTCCCCTCTTTCATGCTTCTTTACTTCCTTTGATAGCACTACACCATTATCAAATTTTCAGTTCATTTAGGTCTTTTCATGTGTGATAAATACGGTATATTATATAAATATATCCGTTTGCGTAGGTAGTGATGTTTCGGAAAGAAAATCTATTTTCCCTTTTTGTCATTCCACCAGCCATTTTCAGAGTATTTTTAATGAAATGAATGAGATACGACACGAAGCATATTTTATATAGGTTATACAGTATACAAGCTAATAGTATGATATGCTTGCATTTTTAATGTAAAAAGAATTTCGCTCTTATTTTTAAAATTAATTTACGCTTTGTCTTAATGCTGAGAATTAATTAACAAAAACTGACAATCAACAAGCTTACACAGCCATTACATTATTAGAAGCTCCCATAATAATCATTGTCGACTCCACTATTTTCAGAATGAAAAATGACAAAAATAAAACATTTTTCCCTCAGCTGGTGGCTATATTGTCTCTCTCTTTTTTGTATTTTGTGACGTTCTTTCGGTTGTTTGTGAGTATATGACTTTTTTCTCCCTTCTTTATACAACAAATTAAAAAGAATGATGATAATAAGTAATAAAAAGAGACAAAT
>JAANSP010003431.1:0-11324 GCA_036850745.1 Homidia socia
AAAGAAACATTCCAGGCAAAAAAGTCCTTCAGCCTTTGTTGCTCCTTGTGCCCTAAATTCATCCCCCAGGTTGTTTTTAGTGTATTGCAGATTGCATATTCGCTGGATAATCAATGAATCCTTCGATTGTCAAAATATGTGAAGTTTTTCATGATACTCTGACGTATGTGAGCGTACGCGTGATAAATTCTGTCGTTGGGATGTCCTATTATCACTCTGGTTTTGACAAATGACGATTTAGTATCGGAGTAGTTGTTTTGGGGGCTCAGCAAGTGCGCCATTAATTCTGATTTTGAACCGAGTGTATACAGACCTCCCAAAATTATTTTCTCTGATGCTTTGGTGGTAGCAAGCAAAATTACTTTTTGAGATATCCGAATTGATCCACACTTTAAATGGGATTTCCAGAAACTTTATCCAGGATTTTAAAACTTCAATGCATGAGCTGCACTGCTGGATAGTTAAAATGGATAAAATTGTAAATGTACCACCAGACCTACGCGCACCTGTTGCTAGAATAAATAAGTCAAGAGATGCGTATGGCTGTTCTGTGTCCCTGGAGCCATCCGGAATCAAATAATATGTCATCCAAGTCTCGAGCAATGCCGTTCGAGTTTTATATGTGTTTATGAGCGCAACGGAATTTACGAGAATATTGAAACGTGGTATATTGCTTGAACGATACTGTATGGTCGTTAGTTTTTTAAAATCGTACCGAAAAATTCTTGGATAAACAAGTTTCTGGCGGTTTTTTAGTAAAAGTTGAGAAGGAAATAATCCAACTTGAACCTGACATTTCCATGGTTTTGAGGCGGATGCAAATTTTAATATACTCAGCCTCACGCAATAGTCCAAGGCTCCGCGCCCCAATTTATACCACTAAAATATGTGGATATGTTGCATGACAGCTTTTCACCAGTGATACTTGCATTTTTTATTTTGTTGGTACGTCTAGGGACCCATATATAAAACTGTTGCTCAAGTCCATTATACTTGTATCTAAGTAACGCTGGTACTATTGATCGTGTTATTATCCCACTCCCAACTTGCTCAATGACACCGTTATAAAAATTATTGATGATAATAAAACATTGCTGGAATGGTCTAAAAAGCAGATTCAAATTATTTATAACTGGAAACTTTATCTGTACTTGTGCCTTTGAACTTCCTGAGCTGTTTGGAATTTGCACTGCATCAAATTCCGACGGCGATGATTGTGACAAGATGCGTAGGCTAAACGAGACACTATTTGACCTGTCTAACAATTGGAAAAGGTAAAATATAAGGGAAATTATTTGGTACCAGTACATTTTTTATAAAGACAATTATATTTTTTAAAGCCTAAAGATGAAGCGTTATATGACTACATGTCTTCAACAATGTCGGTTTTAGATTTAGCTGACGTGTCGTGATAATAAAAACTTTTGAAATAGCCAAGCCGAACAAGTGTTTTTGAAACTGATTAGAAAATGGTCTCACAGCGGAACTCTTACAAATTTATTAATGTGAAACTGAAATCATTCAATTTTGTTGATTAAATTTCAAATTATGTTATTGTATGAGAATTGCGCTGAAATATTAACGAGGTTTAAATAAAAGAGCTACCAATCTGGATTATTGATTGTATGAATACGATTATAGAAACTCTGGCTTTACACTCTTACCGATTGTGTTTCCATTGTATACGCTTTTTCCACCTCATAACTCATGTACATGAGTACATCTGAAATAATGTGCATTTAATTATCTAACAACTTTTCTTCATTTACGTGTCAACTTGCGAGTACTTGTATTTAAAGACAATTACAAACTCAATGCCTAATGTGGTTAATGCAAGTATATTAGAAATACTTAACAGAAAAAATACTACAACAATGTCCTCAAATTTATTAATAGCCTGTGTATTTGCATTTCCCTCAGTTTTCAATGGAACAAGTTTACCACTGTCACCTTTCCAAGCCACCGCATGCGCCAGTCCGTACAAATTCCACTTGTTATCGTAACCAGAGACTTTGTTGACATTTTTAAATTTCTTCATTTGCAACAGAATGTGATATCGGCTTTTGTATAAACGGTAAAGTCCACTAGCTTCCATGGCAGCAAACTTCATTTTAATTGTGTTGAATTGTGGCCTATAATTATCTGTATACCAAACCGATAATTTCGTGAAACGTGCTGGTTCTACATTTTTGGACTTTACAAATTGCCAAATGTTTCCAGCAAAGGCAAAACAGAAAGAAAGTTAGTAACATTCGGTAAGCCAATAAGCGAGTATAGAATGGTCATTCGGAAGGAGGTGGCACAAACACTGTCTAGTATATCAGCTTCATGGTTAAACTCTAACAAGTAAAACCATCTTTATGGTTAAGCGATACCGCAATAAGCTTATCACCATAATGTTCAGTTTTTTACGCTGATCAAGATGGCATAAACCAAAATCCTGAATGTTGACCTGGGGAATGAAAAAGTGAACCATAAACAATTTGTAGCGTAATGAAAAGTGACATATATCATACAAACCATGCATGTTTTTGAAAGGTTTTTCGCGAAGTTTTTTTGTAAAACCTCTTCTGTACGTAAATTCCTAAATAATATAGTGTATAAACTATTCCTATTCTCTTTCACGGTAAACCTACTCTTAAAAATGAGGGCGGTTGTGTATGCAATAATATTAGTTAATATCCTAACGTTTTCAATGATTTTGTTAACTTCAATGATAAAAAAGTATATGTAATTGTCAAATATAGATGGTGTTATTTAAATTATAATAAATATGTATTATGTCAGTAAAACCCTTCTGTTTAAGCTACTTTACTGGGCGACGCGACAGGCAAGCTGAGGATTTGGGCGTTAAACTTTCGTTAATATCCGTGCCATTTCATTTTAAGCTGTTAGGGATGATTCCTTTAATTAGTTCCCCTGCCTACTCATTTCTGCTCACATTGATTCACAATCAATTTATTTTTTACACGAAAGAGCATACATGCGCTCTTTCTCCCTTGTATTATTTTCTCTAGTAGTTGAGCAACACTCCCACTCCAGTTTCAGTTGAGGTTTATTCCCAATTTTTCATCCCCCAGGTCACCATTCGGGATTTTGGTATATACCATCTTGACCAGCGTAAAAAACTGAACATTATGGTGATAAGCTTAGTGCGATATCGTTTAACCATAAAGATGACCTTACTTGTAAGATACTTCCACACTTGATGTTTCCCTTTGAATTTGCAAACTGACCGATAAAATCAGCAGAAGAGACAAACTTTTGCAGAAATTTAACTTTATCTAAAATTTTCGTTTTGTATTTAGTCGCAGCATTTAAGTCACGACGAAAAAAAGGGCGAATAAAGGCATCGAAAAGCAATTTTGCTGAACTGTACTCGGCAATCAATTGACCTGTGTAAATGTCCCGTTTGCTAGTATTTTCACTAAACAAATGTATAAATGACTCTGGTACGTCACTGGGATCCTGAGAAACTGTGAGAAATGAATATATCGATGATGTATAAAAGTTTCTCACCAAGAACATTGAATGCAGCCAAATGACAAAAAATGGCTTATACCTGAAATTTCCTATCCTAATCACACTATTTCCCTTTCAAATATTTCCGATATCAGCCAAAGCAACCAACTAATGCACATAACTTCAGAATTTTGATTTATGCACCTTAACGTTAGAGCTGACAAAATAGTCAAACTCAAAAGTGCTAACCAGACCGTGGGAAAGAAGGGTAGCAGTAGAGCTTTAATATTTAGCAATGCTTTAGGTTTACTTTCATCCAAGCCAAGCATAGTGACAAACTGTATCCCGTCAATGCCAATACCAAATGGAATTATTACAGGTGAGAAAAACGTTCCCATAAAGTGTGAGGTTCCATAACGTATTGAATACTGCATTGCCAAAATGCACTTGTTTGTGGTGCAATTAAGATTTTCCAATACTTTGTGCTTCAAACATTCAGAATATAAAAGTTGTTTATTTTTTATTGACACTTATGTTAAATTTTTGCTGTTGTAGCAACCTTTATACTTTTTGTAAATGCGTTTTGTCCTAGAAATTGAGCCAAGTTCATAAAGGTTGCTCTGTGACCAGAGCTTTTTCCATTTGAAAAAGTGTTCTGGATTAGCTGGTTCGAACACCACTGTTCGAGAAAGCTGTTTTTGTTTCTTTTCATTTGATTTGTATATACGTTGTTTTGAACATGTGTAACAGCCTCTATACGCTATTCCTTTTGATGTGGTGCTGTCTACAGTAACCAATATAAGATGGGATGATTGAAGTGAATATGGTATTTTAGAATAGTAAGTTGTGTCAAAATCATGCAAAGTAGAAAACAGGGAGTGGTTTAGAAATAGCACAGAAAAGTGTAAATAATGTCGAAGAGCCCTTTTCAGTAACCGACGCTTAGGACTTTGAATCCAAATATCCGTAAGCGCCAAACTGATAACATTTGTAGATGTGATTTCTAAACCTGGGACTAAAATTATGTCAAAACGGCAAACTTGACTAAAATGCTGGCTTGAAAGTAAATGATTTTCGATCGTCGCAAGCACTTGTTCTGAAGAATTGGAAGCAAAACTTGTAAAAGGTGGAAATAAAACTATGTTAAGGATATCGTTCTTTTGCAACTTTCCACTGCATTTTTCATAACTTTTTGACACTACAAATAGGTGTGGTAGGTTGGTACGATAAAATACATAAACTGTGCAATCCCCAATACTCTCTAGAAACTGATTATACATTTTAAAAAGCTCACATTCTTGTTCAGAGTGGCTCGACGAGAAATGACAAAGAGCTAGAATAAAAAGCAAGACGTGTGTCACAGACTTGCATTTTAAAATCCTGAAATTTGTTGGTTTATTTATTTTTCAGGAAACAAGACTTTCAAATACAATTAATATTGAAACATTCATTCGAAACGAATGAAATTTTTATTTGCGATATTTGCAAAGCATTACTTTTCTTTCCCTCTGACGAATATAAAATGTTGAAATCCTTCACATATTACAAAAGTAGAAAGTTCGTATTACATTATCGCAGTGGTACTTCAAAAAGACGTATTTCATGTCTTTATGTGTTATGCAAGCCAATAACTATATGGTGTCACAAAAGTTTATTTTAAAGTCTTTGTTTCAGGATTCCATGGACGAAAGTCATAAATTTGAAAGCATTTCAACCAAATGTTACTTTGTAAGTGCTCAACTAAGTGATTACATTTAATTTTTCGCTGGATCAATCTAAGAATCGTTTTATTGTATTGTAAATTGTCACCTAAATGTTTAAAGCCAATTAAGTTTTTGATTGACTCATTTCACATGGCGTATACAAAAAATGTTAAAAACCCGTCGTGCCACATGAGAATTCGTTTAAAGAAAAAAAACTGCGAGTGAAGGAGCTATTTCAAAATTAAATTTAAAATGTTATTTTAAAAGCTAGTACTGACAGAATATACTTCACATTCAGAACATTTTTCTCTGCATGCATACAGTATAAAATACTTTATTTCAACCAAAACTTGATGGAATATCATTTTCCTTTATGTAGAAAACTAAATTTATGTTAAATTTAAATAAGCTGCAGGAACACGTAATGCAAATCAATTCAATTTATAGTATTTAATACGTTTTTAGTATTTTAAGTTATTATCTTAGATATCCAATCTACTTTTCCATGCAACATTTTACCACCACAATGTCTAAAAGTACCTTTTAAAGCAACTAAAATTTGATGAACCAAGAAATAAACTCATCAATTTCATTATTTAACTATGAAAAATTTAAAGCGGAATTTTTAGTGAAGAGAAAAATATAACTTGAGCGAAAACGCAAATTTAGTTTTAATTTTTTGTCTGGTGGTTTTAAATGAAATATTTACTTATGATCTAGAATCATTCCAATTAAATTTTGTTTTGCAATTTTAATATTTTCTTTATGTTTTCTAGGATACTGAAAACTTTTGTCTATAAAGGACCACCAACTCAAAAAACAATGTTGTTGTTGCAAATAAATTAGCAGTGCCAAACACAACAAAAGCCACAATAATGTCTTCAAATTTAATGAAGGACTCTGTGCTTGCATTTCCTTCATTTTGTAATGCAGTGAACTTGCTGCCGTCAGTGCCGTCACCGTTGCAACCTGCAGCGTATGCCAAATCGACAAAACTCCACTTTCTATTATAAACTGGCTTTTTCCCGAGCCCTATAGCCTGTTGCATTTGCATTTGAATAAAATGTTGACGTTTATATAAAAGATAAAGTCCACTAGCGTCCATGGCACCAATTTTCATCTTAATTGTGTCAAAACGCGGCGTGTAGTGCGCTGCATACCATGCTGACAGTTGAGTGTAACGTGCAGGTTCTACCTTTTTGGGCTTTAAAATTTGTCGACTTGCAAATGTTCTTACAAAAGGTAAAACGGAACGAAAGTTGATTGTATGCGGTAAACCAATAAGAGAGTGTAGAATGGTTATTCGAGAGGATAAATCACAATTTTCATCATGTTTTCCCAGAGCATAATTAACTTCTAAATTGTTCCCACATTTTATGTCTCCATTAGAGTTTGTAAACTGAGCGACAATATTCGTAGAAGACTTAAACTCTGGAAGGAATTTAACTTTGCCTAATATTTTCTTTTTATACATTTCTGCAGCTGTTAAGTCGTTGCCAATCAAAAAACAGATATAAGCGTCAAAGAGCAAACTCGTGGAACTGAACTCGGCAACCAGTTGACCTGTGTGAATGCCTCGTTTTCTTGAATTATCATCAAACAAGTCCATATATGATTCTGGCACGTCACTTGACTCTTGAACAACCGTAAGAAAAGAATATATCGATGACGTATAAAAGTTTCTGACCAAAAACATGGAATGCAGCCATATAATAAAAAATGCTTTATATCTGAAGTCTGCTACCTTAATTACGCTGTTGCCCCTTTCAAATATTTCCGACACTAGCCAAAATAACCAGTTAGCGTGCGAAATTTCAGAAATTTGATTTACACACTTTAACATAAGTGCTGACAAAAAGGTTAAGCCTAAAACTATTAACCACACCGAAAGCGAGAACGGGAGAAAAAGTGCATTAATTTTAACAGATGCTTTTGATTTCCCTTTTTCTACACCAAGCATGGTGACAAACTGAATCCCATCAATGTCGACGCTGAATGGAACTATTGCAGCCGAAAAGTGAATACCTAAGACGTAGGATTGTCCATAACGCATCGAATTCAGCATAGCAATTATGCACTCGTCTGTAGTACAATTGAGATTTTCCAAAATATTGTGCTGCAGACATTCATAATACGAAAGGTTTGGATTTTTGTTTGCTTTCCGCAACGAATGTTTACTCTCAAAGCAACCCCTGTATTTACTATACATGTTTTTCGACGTTGAAGTTTGACCAAACTCGTCAACTTTGTTCTGCGACCAGAATTTTTTCCATTTGAACAGGTCCTTCAAAACGATAGGTTTAAATACGAGTGTTTGGCTAATGTACACTATACTTATTATTATTATTATTCAGTAGCAGTCAGTGCCCAAGTATCTTGGTCGTTATACTGACTGAATGTAAAGTATTAATAGTGTACATAAACACATTTAAACACAACTATACACTGATACATCAATCATGCATTTTAGGGCCAACCCACTTGTTTCACTGTAACACTTTTTGCACTCTTTAACAATTTTGAACCAAATGTCTGTCCTTTCGTCCTGACTTGCTCTATAAAAACATAGATAGTACCTCGTTTTTCACTTTATGAGTGATACATGTGTAGTATACATTATCTTTTTGTATTTATTGTGCAGAAGTGGCATCACTAAACAAATCACTTTTGATGTCTGTTTGTTTTTGTGTCATCATTATTATTAAATAACGTACTTACGTACATTTTAGCATTCTCAATTTCTTCTAAACTGCAATTATTTTCATCATTAACAAGTCTCATGTTAATAATGTGCTTTTTTGCTTCATTTTTAAGCGAAGTAAGATTTTCAATTGATCTAATTTTTTCAGGTAGGTTAAACCAATATCTAGTGGCTGTATACTGCACGTAGTTTTCACAAGCTTCTTTGTTGACAATAATACTACGCTCATTTCTTGTAGATCTGCTTGTGATCGCTTTTTCATTTATGACATTATTCAGTGCAATAGGATTTAATTTTATTTTAGAACGTGCACATAGTAGGATATATTGCAGTTGATTCATTTCTTTCACTGTAAGTCACTCATTTTCACTATATGCATCATTTGAACACATTAATTTATGGGCATCTTTTATTATTTTGTGTACAGGATAGAGTAGTTTATTGGAAGCTTCACCCCATATTATGGCCATATAATATATTTGAGAAAGAACTAGTGCTTCAATAGTGAGCTTAAGTTGACATGAATTAAGTATTGGTTTTAGCATTCTAATTTTCCACATAGCTTTGTTGGCTTTCTTTGCAACTATGTTAATGTGTTCATTCCATGTGAGAGCTTGATCCTTGTATAAGCCAAGTGATTTAACTTTATTAGCACTGCGCACTATACATGTTCCCACATTTATCACTTGGCTTTAAGCAATGTTTCTTACTCTCTTATTGGAGTGAACAATGAGTTCACTTTTACTTGGATTAAGTTCTCAGTCATTTCTGCTAAACCATTCATATATATTTTTACAATCATTTTGGAGTTCATTCATGTCATTTACTACACTGTCTGCACGTATTCTTTTCCCAGTTTGGGTATCATCTGCAAATAACACTAGTAGAGATTGTTTAACACATAAATGAAGGTCATTGATAAACAAGGCGAAGCTAAATTACAATCATTTTGGAGTTCATTCATGTCATGTACTACACTGTCTGCACGTATTCTTTTCCCAGTTTGGGTATCATCTGCAAATAACACTAGTAGAGATTGTTTAACACATAAATGAAGGTCATTGATAAACAAGGCGAAGCTAACGGAGCTTATCCCTCCGCCTTGACAAAAACCTCTACGTGTTATAGCGATTGTGGATACTTGATTATTGTATTCAACATATTGCTCTATATTGTCCATATATGCTTTAAACCACTTGGAATCAATGTTATAATTTTCTAGTTTTGCAACTTATCCCTTGTAATTGATGATGAGAGCATGTCTGGCAGCCCCAGTAAATCGTGTATTCTGACGTGGTGCTTTTTAAACCAATTAAAATGACATTGGCGGATTCAAGTGAATATGGAATTATTGTATAGTAAGTTAAATCAAAATCAAGCCGCGTGGAAGCTACTGAGTGGTTGAAAAAAGCTAAGCAGAAATGTATGAAATGTCGGGGAATTTTCGTTTTAAACAAGTTTTGGAATCCTTGCGTTCAAGTTTCAGGGAAAGTTACATTGATCACATTTGAATATATTGATGTTAATTGTTTGACCATAATTAAATCGAAACGGCACGCCCGATTAAATCGCTGACTGGAAACTAAATGATATTCGATGGTACCAAACGCGTTATGAGATTTATTTAAAAAATGTTTTGTGAAAGGTGGAATCAGAAATGTGGTCAAGATATCCTTTTGCTTTAAATTTCCACCACATTTTTTATTAGTTTTGGCGTCTAGCTTGATGTTAGACAAAAATTTATACACTGTGCAATCTCCAATTTATACATTGATCACATTTGAATATATTGATGTTAATTGTTTGACCATAATTATGTCGAAACGGCACGCCTGACTAAATCGCAGACTGGAAACTAAATGATATTCCATTGTTTCAAACGCATTATGAGATTTATTAAAAAAATATTTTGTGAAAGGTGGAATCAGAAATGTGGTTAAGATATCCTTTTGCTTTAAATTTCCACCACATTTTTTATTAGTTTTGGCGTCTAGCTTGATGTTAGACAAAAATTTATACACTGTGCAATCTCCAATTTCCTCTAGAAGCTGACTATAAGCCTTGAAAGCTGCACACTCGTACTCAGAGTCAATGGAGAAAGAGTTACAGAAAACTGACATTGCCATCAGGACATGTACAGCAATACTCTACATTTTAAATAATTGTTGTTTGAAAATTTCTTTGTTAGAATTCGATACTCCAGATTTGTGCAGCAAATGATTTTTGTACGAAAACTTAATTGAAGTCTTTTTTTGATGGAAAAAATTAATGTTAACTGTTCCCTTACATTATAAAAATAACTGTGGTGAAAAACTAAATTATTGGACACTTATAAATCAAATGCTTGACAGAAAATATAATCACTTGTACAGGTATTCTGAAAAGATTTTTGTTTACCAATTTGAGAAAAAAATCTCATTTAAAATAATGAAGACAAAAACGCTAACGCAATGTTTCATTGCTAGTAGAAATATCAACAAAAAGGTTTAAATCATGCCTTATATTTTATTTGTTTTGTTTTGTTCAAACATTATTAAAATTCGGCTTAAACTTTGAGGCATACAAATAACTATGCTTATACGTCGAAAGTTTTATTTATTGTTATAAAATGGTGTAGATGAGTGAATTTTAGCTCGTTCTATGGGAATGAAATATGTTCTTTTTATTGAAATATTTATGTAAGCGTTTTTAGAATTGTATGCGAAGTTATTAAATTATCATTGCTTTGAAGTATTCTGTAGTACTGATAAGGGTAGAATAGGCATTCACAGAGTTTACATCATGCAACGAACCGTAATGCACTATCTTTTAGGAACTAATGAAGTGCAAATCTTATTACATCATACAGCTTGGGCAAAATGACAAATTAGTATGATTTTTCAGTTGAAGGAAAATTTATAATAATGTCAATCAAAAATGCTCCTTCGAAAATAGATTGCGCGTCTATTGTATTTAAAAAGCCTTTAATGTATTATTGTTTTGCCAATATTACATGTAAATAATAAAATACCAATATTGTTGCCTTACAACTGAAGTGAAATGTTGCATGTCCAAATTATATCACCTATTACATACATATTACTATGTACCTTCGTAAATATTTTCCGAGTTTTTCTGTGTAACTAAATCCTAAAACTGGATTAACATAAATCTCGAACAACAATTTCGATCGTTTATACGGAATGTATTTTTCTAGCTTCTGAGAGATTTCGAGCATATGATATGACATACTCAGAAATTAGTGCGGTTACCGCGACTAGGATTAAAACGCCAAAAACTACAAAAACCACAACAATATCGTTAAATTTGATGGACGACTGTGCATTACTATCTGCTTCCTTATCCAACGAGAGAAACGTACCACTCTCACTTTTGCGAACTGCCGCGTGTGCCAAGCCGAAAAAGTTCCATTTTTTATCATAGCCTGACTTTGTACTGGCATTTACAAACTGTTGCAT
>JAANSP010003432.1:0-11324 GCA_036850745.1 Homidia socia
TTCCTACACGACTGCTGTACGTGGCCGGCTCGTTTGCTTTGATTCGGCAAAATATTGTTTTACTTTATACTAACTCGGTTATTGTATCACAATATATATGAATCGATCATTATAATAATATTAAAATAATAACAAGTAATAATTTTGTGTGGTAGGTAGGTAAAATACATTTTACATGTAATACGCAATGGTTTAAAGGTTGAGCAGACACGTAGGCTAAAACTAGGAATATGGATCAAGATATTTTATTTTAGAAGAAAAAAATGCAGTCTAGTTTAAAAGATGATAGCAAGAAACACAACACACTGGCAATATTAAGATTTGCCGCAAACAAAACTAAGCACTTATATACATCTCTATAAATGATCAAACTAGGTATGAATGTTTTTATTTTTTTGCAAATTTCATTTCTCATAGCTTGTAATGTACATGGATGCATCTCTGGCAATGCCTTTAGGGATTTAAAATGTGTTGTTGTTTTATAACTGGGTCAATAAAATATAAACATTTTATAGTGTGGATATTATATGCGCTATTACATTACAATTACTTGGGGTAGTTTCAGCAATTGATAGTATAAATTTGGTCATTGAATTTATAATTATTTTAATCTTTTTTTGATTGATGGATAATACTAGAAGTTAAATGGATATTATTTTCTATATAATCATACATTTTTCCTTCCTCTAGTTTCGCATCCTATTTTTCGAAAGCTCTTTACGCTCACAAATAGGTAATATTCGATAACAAATTACTATCTTGATAAGCACAACTTGATAATGCACTATTATTTTGATCAATAATGATATTTATGAGCAGATTACTCTTGAAAGAAAGTTGTGTTATTCCGTGAAACTAAGAAATGCTCACATTGCCCCATATGCATAAATCTCAGTCTTATTACATTAACAACAAATTATTATTCAATTTGGTTCTCCTCCACACAAACAGATCCCGTTTTCTTTTTGAAAAACCTGTGCCAAATTAGTTCATAAAAGATATAATTTGATCATCTAGTTGTAATAGCAAATAGCCTTGCCTTTTTATTACCTCAACTACTTGAGACCCAACAGTGGTGATGCAGAGTTGATGGTTGTACCTTTTGACCGAATTCTTTACAAAACAAAACTTGCTTAAAATCGGTATCTTTCATTATGATACACAAACGTTAAAAATGCAATACACACCTAATGCGGGATGCAAATATAAACTTTTTTCTTTGAAATAATAGGGCCAGCAAACGCTTAGCATTACGTTGCTATTCATTATTCAACTGTGACACTAGTGACGACAGTCAGCCTCATAGCTGGTCCTACACACCAGCATGAATCATTCATCGTCGTCCTTTTAAAGATATTATGATATTAAAACTCCTCCGGAATACGAAATGCAAATACTAGAGCTGTGCATGGGTAGTCATCCATCTCTTGAGAAATAATAGTCCAGCCGGTTTTTCAGCTTCTAAACTGTAGATATAATTTGTTCAAGTGTTGATGTGGGTTTGTGTTGTGAACTGGCTGCAACAGTAAGCAACATTGATACATTTACTTGGCTATATGATTCTCATTGCATGCGCATAGTGGGGAATATGTATGGCAGAAACTTTTTAAGGACATTTATCATTTTTTGGCTGAATGTAGCACAAAATTTCTCTCTTGTATTCTATGCCAAAGTGCATTCTACTCACCAAAACCCGATATCCTTCTGCCTTGTATACAATATTATATTATTATGCTTTCTGCGTAAAATGAATCTCAGATACTGCCGTTTGCACAATTATGGCAGTATTGAATTAGAAAAAAATCAGCATGTGCATTGCATATACACTTTGAATTATATACGTTCTTTGCTCTCACAGCGGCCAAAGAAGAAATCTGTATGGGAGATGATGACGATTATACAAAACAACAATATATCAGTGAATTTACTAGTAAGCAAAGAAATATCATACATGTGTGTATTACACTGGCTTTTTGTTAGGTAGTAGTAATGCAACACGAGCAATTGTTGTGGTACTTTACGCGAAGAGGGGAAAAGTTTCCTGCTTGACCAGTAAACTCGTTCTGCAAATTGTTTGCAGTAGGAAGGTTAGACCTATGTTTTTACATCTATTTAGCCGAGTAAGCAACAATAAGCGACGTAGTATTGCACAAAAGCCAATTTCAAATTACACTTGCTGACATACAATAAGCTTTTCTCGTTTTATTCTGTTATTATGCCGTACTCGTTCAATAAGTCAAGGCAAAAGGGACAACAATGGTAGTAATCATTAATTTACCGACGACTAGTTCAATGGCTTTTACAGCAAAATTTAAATGCCGAATCGTCACTTGCCCCATTTAACCACAAGATATTTCATTGTGACCCTGTAAAAGTGTTGTTACCAGATAAATAGCAGGAAAGTAAGAGGTCCAGCAGAATCATAGGGTTTCGAATGCAATTTGTTGCAATTTCTGAGAATGCCGAAAGTGCAGTCATTATTGTTTCATAAAAAAGCGATTTACAAGATTGGGGCATTATGATACAAGTTGTTTGATTACGATAGACATTCCTATTTTGCCACTTTCTTTTTAAAGTTCAAACCAAGTCGAATAACAAATCGATTTTATTAAATATATGGTTGGTATTCATATAGGTCATACATATTTATTATGTATTGTTTATCATAAATGCAAATCAATTGTATAAAAAAGAAATTTTCCCTTCTGCTCGTGCTCATAATCGTGTTATAACTTGAATATAACAAACCTAAAGTTATGAATGATACAGTATAGAAATTTATTATAGTATTTTAAGTAAAGTAGCATCTATTTTTTTTTAAAAAAACTAGTAGTTAGAATACTACATATTAGAAAATTTGAACCCACATATGCATACAAAATAATAATTAGTAGTCATCAAACACGTTTCATTTGCAGAACTAGTAAAGTCTAATGATTAGAGAAACTAATTGATGTTGTAAAATTAGTTGCGTTTTTGTGTGGCATAAAAAAGAAACTTTTTCTGTGGTACTTACAATCAGTAAGTTAGTAGGTAGATAGGTGTGTTCTTTCGTACAAAATGTTACGCTCATGCATATGTATTGAGATGGAATGTCGGTGGAATGAACGAAAAAAATACTGTTTGCAAAAAGAATTTGGATAGAACTTCACTCATCATCATCATCATCCTTTTCATAAGAAAAATAAATATATATAAAAAATCTAGTAACAAGTAAATTTTTTATATTTTAGTAGGCTTCATCTACAACAAGTTCATCCCAGCATGATTAACTAGGCTAACACGTACGCAGCAGCAGCATCAACAAGAGAGAAAACTGAGCACACACACTGATAGAATGAGGAAATACTGGTTTGTTCATTTGTACCTTTATCTACTTGTGTACATCAGACAATAAGTACCCTTAACCCAACAGCTAGATAATATGCTGCTGTACATTGGTACGCATCATCCTCGGCGCAAGAAAGCCATATAGGCTTGCTTGCTTGCACACATCATTTTTTTATATTTTATTTTACAAAAATGCACACCTTCTTGTTTTCACCAAGAAGCAAACTTTAAAAAGCCAAGTAGCCAAGAAGCCAGTTTTCTAAATCGATCTCTCTCTCTCCATTTTCGTAAGCTCTTACCCCTCTCCTTCATTCATTTTGGCTTTCTGTTTAACAAAAGTATTGGCATGTTTCATTTTTGATCTTTGCCATTTACCATCATCATCTTCATGCCGCTGCCCTTAGTACTGGTGCTGTTGCCACTACAAAACAAAAACCCTTCATGCCTAATATATTAAAGTTGTTCGTTCGTAGTAGTATAACATGCAATTTAATTTAAACGATGTAATGAGAGATAAATTTTTACGAAAAATAATAATAATACATCGCTTTTGCACTCACATCATATGTATATCTTATGTATACAACGCCAAAAAAGTCTCTAGAATTGAAAAGCTGAAAACCATTAAGTTACTGATGATTTTGCTGTTTGTTGGTTGGTTGTGCAAAGTACTACAGAGAGGGAGAGAGAAAGAGAGAGAAAATGATTATTATTGTCTTTTTAATAATATTTCATGAGGAGGTTTTGCCTGTCGAATATTTGTGTACTGTTTTTTCTTTTCTTTATACACTCATCATTCTTTTTTCATTTTTAAAACAGCATTGATTTATTTTACACTGCGCATCTATTCATTATCAGTATCGTCACGAACCTCAACAAGAGATTCATGGTAGTGGTAGACGTTTAATGTCAATGGGAGTACCCCCACACTGTCGGCAGGTAATATACCTATTAAACAGTTTAGAGAAAAAAAGAGAAGGTGCAATATGCAGAGCGCATCTTGTTCAATATTTGCATTATAATATACCACCACGCATCGTGTTTTCATTTTTTGTAAGGCGATATGCATGTGTGCCACGGGTAAAAATTTTTACAGAAAAAAGTTATTAGACCACAAAATATCCTTCAACATTTTGTACTGGCTGAGAGAGAAGTAGTTGGTTGGGTTTGTTTTATTTTTATTAAGACGACTTAAACTGATATATAACGCAGGGTGGATATACGTACTTGATATATGTATAAATCATTAAATATGATGATCCCAAAGGCATAATGTGAGGTGAGATATACTATTTTACAATTTTTACGTATTTCTCTGTGCTAGCATTTTTCTTCATGGTCTACACGCACACATTTTCAATTTTACGACGATTAACAACCCAGATTAATTTTTGACTGAGTAACTGGCTACTATATAAAACTTACAAGTCCATTTTTCTCTAATACATACATGTTCACCAACACTCGCGCATCATCATTATTATTACTATTATTTATTAAAAAGTAAACGGACCGTAGGCTTGAGTGTCCGTTTTGAAAGAAAGAATTCATATAAAAAGTAAAATAGGCATATCATAATGACCATCATCAGCATCACCACAAAATGCATGGGTGTTAATAAGCAGGGCTAAAATACCGAGGCAAGTAAGATCAATGCACGTAAGGGAAAATGCTTTTTTTTACAAAAAGAAGAAAAGGTTTACCTAAGCATAATATTTTTTCTTGTCTGCTGGCTTTACCTTGCTCATTAAAAATGTAACAGATCTTACATTTATTTTATTTAAATTGCTAATATGATGCCAGAAAAGGCTATTTACGACACGACTATAAATAGGTAGCATTACGGTATTCTCTACAGTACACTTGTACTAATCAGGAAATATTCAGAGAGTTTGGAAATATTCAAAAAAAAAATCATCATAAACATCAAATTATTGACAAAAAATGACACCATCGGAATGTATTTCTACGAGACGACATGTATATAATAATATAATGAATGAAAAATGTTGGAGATATGGAGTAGGCTTAGATTTTTATGTATGAAAATAACTGATACAAAAATTTAATGTAAAAGTGATGTAGCGTCTTGCATGTACTATACTGCTCTCATTTTCTCCCCCAGTTATTCTTGACGTGATAATAATTCGGATTATTACGGTTACAT
The DNA here is from genome assembly GCA_036850745.1 of Homidia socia. Classification (NCBI taxonomy): domain Eukaryota; kingdom Metazoa; phylum Arthropoda; class Collembola; order Entomobryomorpha; family Entomobryidae; genus Homidia; species Homidia socia. The sequence goes on from JAANSP010003432.1 coordinate 5,498, forward strand.
GCGTAGCAATGTACAAGCAAGAGGGTTGTGAGCTTTGCGCACAATAAAAAGTTCATACTTGCTAATGTAATATAGGCCAATCCACCAGACTAATTCATGAAAAATACGTATATAATTGCAATGGTAATGAATGGTTGAGAGAGGAAAATCATTAACCTAAATCAAAGAAAATTTGAAAGAGTTTTATCTTAATCAAACAAAAGGCATACCTAAAATATAGGCAGACTTGTTGGATTCAATAATAATAAACGCCAAGTTTGCATTCCCACAACAATACGTCTTCTCAGTGCGTGTAACAAGCAGCTTTCTTTCCTCCTTTGTTCCAGTCCATTTATTACGAGAGGATTCTTGTTTTGTTAACCCGATATCGTGTAAATTGTGTGCTACGGAGAAGATGAAATCGAAAACACAAAATCTCCCAAATAACATTTGAAAATTGTTACTTATTATGTTGTGATGCAATTATTACTATTATTGACGTAATGGCCCATGTTTTAAAAATACTCCCTGTTTTTCACCTTCCCTCAGGTACGATGAATAAGATATTGTGCGTAACACTGCTCTGCGTTGCAGCAGCTTCAGCAGCCACAAAGGCCAAGACGGCTGCAGCCAGTGCCTCCAAACAAAGGGGTTTCGGCATTGGAACTCACGACTACCACCCAGAAGTTGTTTCAGTAGGTCACGGACATGGAGACCATGGTTGGGGTGCATCCAGTCACGGACATGGTATGGGGCATTCTGATACAGTGAAATTGTTGTTTGTTACTGAAAGTGAAACTTGGAGCTGACGTTCTTTCATGGGATTATATAGGAGGAGAATACCCAGCTTTGGCTGATATTGTTGCCCTCGTCCTGAACCTTTTGGTTCTCGCCGCTTTCGGTGGATTGGTCTACCTTCTTTTGTCTCCCCTCCTCAGTGATGATGGTCATGGCTGGGGACGTTCCAGCTCCTCCCCATACTACGATGCCATCAAGGATGGAGGTCTTCTTTCCCGTGTGCTCAACTCTATTGACTACGTCGATACCACTTTTGCCGTCCTTAAAATTTCTGGGGATGGGTGCCGTAAGCGAATTGCTTGTGAAATGGAACGTACTGCCGGACGTAACAAGGTCTTCAACTATGCTACCGGCTGGTTCAGGTAAAGAAAGTCACCCTGTACAACATATAATATCGCGTAAAAACAGTGGTAAAAAGACCACGTAACTAAAGTATGATGATTAGCAGTCATCATCATAACAATAATCATAATAGCAATAAGAAAGTAGCACTCCTACTAAAATACTACTACTACAAGCGGCCACCAAGCCATCAGACAATACTGGTTGCCCAACCCTAGATAGAAGAAGGGAAATTTCTAAAATGTCTGGCTCGAATATATTACTCAAGTAGTAAGGGCAATGGCGAACTTGAGTTTTTTCATGATTTGCATGATTTCTCTTTGGTTTCGACTTCGATTTAAACTTGTCACTGGGTCAGTGTGGTCAGGCTAAGCCAGTTTTTTCCCTTTTTCATGATAATGATGATGTTGGTTTGGCTTTTAAATCATCGTCATCTTACATGGGATCCAATTCTAGAAAATTTCATTCAAATGCATCGTCAAGAAATTCACATTTGTTTTCGCAAAGACTTGTTCCTTGGCCGTCGGCCATGATGATAAATTGTTACACCAACGTGTTTACAATTTTTTTGTGCGCATCCGGTCGACGATACGTTTATACAACAACTACATACTACTATTCAAACTTGTCAAGGGGTTGTTGGTGTTGAGGCTGTGTATTTTCGCTTTGCAGTTTTCACTGTGTTGCTAGATTGCTACTACTACTATGAATGAATTTTAAATGAAATCGTGACAATGAAAGTCATCAGCCAGCATCATGTTGCTTATTTCTTTTGAAGCGTTTCGACAAGTGAAATATTATGTCTTTTAAATTAATTTTAATAATAATGCTACTATCATTATATTGTATTCTTTCGTTTTGTGTTTTCTTAGAAAACAAATGCGCAGCATGGACTTGTACAAGGATGCTGTGACCGCTGGCGACAACAAGGAAGATTGTACCACCATGTACCCTGACTGTACCTACACTCTTGTAGACAAGGTCGGAAAGTGGGTTGGAAATAATTAAGCCAGGAGACTTAGCCGCCCTAAACTCTAGAAACAAATTATAAATCAGTTTTAAAAATACTCGAAAGGATGGGAGGAAACATAAAAGGAGACGCTTTTTGATCATTTCATCTTCATCGTCGTCATGAACTATGCATTATTATTGGAGAAGATGCAATAGTAATACTATAATTCATTGTCAATGTCAGTATAATATTATTGTAATACATCGTCATCATATTATATCATCTTCATCTGCCTTGTCATTATTATATTATTGTTAATTATTTTATTATTGTTACTGTTATATTATTGTTGTTGCTAATATTATATATCTATATAATATTGTTATTATTTTATTGCCTTCGTCAAAAAAAACCAAAAAATATCTGTATTTTATATTCTTTGTTGTTGTTAAATATTGTTGATAAATATTGATATTAATTTATAAAGTCTGTTGTTTTTATATTAAAATTTTCGTCAGGTAATTTATATAACCGAATACAATGATGTGACAGACAAAAACTGTTGGTATTATTTGGACATGGAACCGGTATTTCTTTATTTACAAATATCTACTATATATTTCAAACAACTTAAAAAAAATCTGTTTCCCATTTTATATACTACAATATATTTTGATGCTGTCAAACCATCTTTCACCTGCGTATACTACTTACTCATGTACCGGTTAATGTATACCCGAGTCAAGTATTGTAATAATACAATTTTGAGGTTCCTCGTACTTATTATGCCTACGTTTATCTTGCCAAAACAAAAAGAGTCGTATAGTATTGATTTCAAAAGAGCACTTGCTGCCTAGCATATTAACATGATTTGTAATTTGACAACAATCATACAAAAAAATCTTCTTGGAAAACTGAAACTCGTGGTACTCTTTATCATTCCAATCTAGAAAAACAGTTCTTTTTTGTTATAAAATCGTATTCTCAAAAATCATTCTAGGACTATGCTTCTTTTCAATATGATAAAAAAAATTAACATCAAATGTGCATTGGACCGTAGAACGTTTAAAATATTACTATGCACCTTTCAAGATAATTGATCATAATCAGTTTGTTTGATAAATTGGATGCTTTCAATCAAATGTTATTTTAATTCACTTGGAATATTATGGTACACAGCTTTTATAAAAAATATTTACTATTTTTGTATGAAAATAATAAAGAGAACCCTATTTTATAGAAAATAGTAATACTTTACAATGTTGCTTTGTGCATGGTGAATTTTTTTTTGTAGGAATTACGTGTTTTGTATAACACGTGGCTAAAAACTCGGCGTTGCATTGCATTGGGTTCAGTCAAAAATCATGTAGCTTTCATTTTGCTTCAAGAACAGTATAGGTATGTACATTACAAAAACATGATGATCAAACATTTCATTAATCACTCATTATTATTACTAGTTTACTAGTAAAAGTATTTACAGATAGTAGTACGCAAACTGAACTGAATAGAAGCGCTTTAGACAGTAACTGCATAATAATATTTTATTGGCACTAAATTATATTATGTATAAAAGAATGTATTAAAATTATTAACAACAATGAATAAATAACAACTTTCCCCTTCTTCAATAATAAATACCTAAAAATAATAGAATCCCAAAATTAATAAAATTCAAGATAACACGGTTTTCTTAGTATTTTTTGTTTCGCTTCTATGAATTTTACATATATAATGACGAATGAATGTATGGTACTGGGAATACACATTTATTACTGTGGTACGATGATAGATCAAAAAGATTGATATACATTTACATTATTACTTTATGATGAATCTTAAGATGATGATTTTTTACATTATAAGAAGATGAATGAACACAATTTTTACTATATTATCTGTAGCTGACTCAAATGTATGGTACTGGGAATACACATTTATTACTGTGGTACGATGATAGATCAAAAAGATTGATATACATTTACATTATTACTTTAAGATGAATCTTAAGATGATGATTTTTTACATTATAAGAAGATGAATGAACACAATTTTTACTATATATTATCTGTAGCTGACTCTTAAAAGTGGCTTAGAACATGCAAGCTTATCTTATCACATCTTAAAAACCGAGTAGATAACTTCAAGTGAAAAAAAATTCAAGTAGCGTTTAAACACTGACAATTATACATTGTGAAATGATGGGGGATCCTATCGCCTTATCCATAAGATACGCGATACGCATGAAACATACCAAATCCACTTTTCCTAAAGTATGCGTAGTAGAGTGAATACCACCATCATTCTATAAAATAAAATAGTTTGAACGAGTACACAAAAAATAAATGCTTGACCTCTGTACGCATATCTGTGCTCTACAATGCTATTTTTGTCTATATGCACCAAACAAATGATACTATAGTACTCCCGCTCGAGTATATGAATGAATGTTCTTAAAATAAAATCATTAACTACTTCATTTGTACCAATTAAAAAAATACATGAACAATTACAACCAGCTTCTTAAACAAATAAAAGCAAGAGAGCTCAGGAACAAAACAACTTGTAATGAAATCTGTACATCATATTAAGTTAGTATTCGTTTGCACTTTTTCCATACAAATAAGTATTTTCTCATGCATACATCGATAGATATTAATAGTAATAACAAAATTATCGCTGATGTAAAATAGGATAAAACAAGATTTTAAATTGTCAAAAAAGCTCAAGGGTATGTCAAGCAAGACTTATCATCATCAACATACTAGCACATGATAAAATATAACATACATCATATACACACACCTTAACTTAAGAATTAAGTCCAAATAATAAAACTATTAAAAATTTTATCAGGTGGATTGTTGTACTTTCCGGCACTGTCACTACTGTCATGAATGTAAAGATGAAAGCATATTAGAATTCGATCATTTCGAAAAAGTGTCGTCGGTTTCTGAACCCATCTTCCTTAGTAATTGGCTATAACGTCATCATGAGTTCTGTTGTAAATACTAGTTTGTATATATGTTTTAACTAATTTACAGCTTCAGTTCGTCAGGCAAAGAGGTTTTGGCAACCTCATAGAAAACTCTACGATAATAAAAAAGTCAAAATTACAAATATTTCAAACTCAATATACATGAAATCTTTATATATAAATTATAACAAATGCATCTATTTATATACCTGTGGGAATACTTGGAGCGAATAGTTTTCAGATGTGCCTGCGGCTTACGCATGAAATCATATAAGCGATGTGTCAGGTCAAAAAGATCTTCTGTGGAGTATGTACTGTAGAACTGCAAGGTTGGAGTCCAAGGATTCTCTACTTTTGCCATTTTCAAAGCCAGTAACAGAGCGGCAGCTGCCATCATAGAGTCCAGCGCGTCAATAAAGTCGTATTCCATGAGAGACATTTCCAGAATATATCTGGCGAGTGTAAGCGTTTCCATATCCAACTTTGCGCACTACATACAAAAAAAGTCGGTATGCTATGATAACAAACGCTTTTAAACTCAAAGTCTATCCAAATCCAAGTAAAAGTACTTACTCTCGCGTAGCGCCTTAAAAATCTGTATGATAGGGGAACACCGATGTCAAACTTTAATGCTCTCAACATTTTTTCCTCCATTTGAATGACCTCCTTTTGAGAATACGCATCGTCACAAATATAGCAAAAGTCATCAATAACAGGTGGACACCGTTCCTATAAATAGTAAAAATAGATATTGTGGTGTTGTTGATCAGATTAAAAAT